>BLKR01006488.1:0-56367 GCA_011170035.1 Teleogryllus occipitalis
TCTCCCTGAAGAAGGCCACGACTGTCGCCAACGCCCTCTCGCACAGCAGCGCCGCGGGTACATTCGGCGCCCTCACACCCACTGACTGCGCCTCTATAGGAAGGTTCCAATCGCGCAGTTCTGAGAGCCTGCAAGCGCTGAGGGTTCTCCCCGAGGAAGGCCACGACTGCGCCAGCGCCCTCGCCCACAGCAGTGCCGCGGTCTCATTGGGCGCCCTCAGATCCACTGACTGCGCCTCCGTCTGCGTCGTAGGGATCTCCGCGTAACGCCGCGCCGAGCGCTCGCAAGCGACGAGCGTTCTCCCTGAGGAAGGCCACGGCAGCCGCCAGCGTCCCCGCGCAGAGCAGCACCGCGGGCTCCGTGAGCGCCGTCAGCCCCAGGGGGCGCGGCTTGTCAGCGGGGGGCGCGCGGGCGGTGGAGGGGGCCACGGCGGGCCCCCGCGCCAACTCCCCCACCAGCCGCATCTCCCACAACTCGTCTCTGCGGGAGCCAAGGGAAATGAAGGTGTTACAAAGCCTTCCCTCTAGAGGAACTACGCAAAGTAGAAAGGAAACAGGCCTTCATGCTCTTATGTAATATATCTTCAGTTTTTTAATCAATGTTTTATTATGATACACTCAAATTTTCTAAAACGTGTGTTTATGTGGAAATTCATAATAAATATCTTAATAATAATTTGGCTAAATAGAAATACACTTTTTCGTTTTGACGTTTATTCGTTTTGTTCCTCGTCGTATATTCTTTAACTTTCTCTGTTCTTGCAATCTATTCCACTGGGGAAAAGAGGCGTACGCCCTTTTTTGAAACTCCTAGTTCAACATTCCAATGTTGCTTAGATTGTACAGTTGTTCCTTACTTTGAGAGATTTGAAAATATAATTTTAAATAGATTTCAGTCAAAACCGGCGCTAAGATGATGCTAGAGTTTGCAGAAAAAGAAATCCATTTGAACATTTTCATGTAAACAATCGATAAGCGTAGAAAGGCGAAACTATTATCATGGGATCAGAATGTTTCTAGTAATTAAAGACTTTGATAGCGTAAAAGCGGCCAAATTATTTCAAATTTGGCGCCTTACTTCGAACACAAGCTTTCATAACCATTATTTGGGGCGAAGTGATAGCAACGGTCAAACATCTCAAGTATAGCATAAGTGTTGGGAGAGCTTCGGAAGAAATTGGGGCGAAGACATTGCTGTACGTCTTACTGAGCCCAGGTCGTAAGGAAAGATTCTGTCTGAGCCATATATATATATATATATATATATATATATATATATATATATATATATTGTAACGATACCGAATATTGTACATCGGCTAATCGTAAAGTGTTGCGTCATCACGCGCTGGCGCCTTTTGCGTCTTTTCTGAGCCGTCGGGCGGCTAATTCGTTCCGCACAGTGCTCGCCGCGACATCTCGGCGCCAGGCAAATGGGGGGGGGGACTGTGTTTGTTTTCGCCAAAACCGACGCGGGTCTATCCCTGGGAATCTAGCTGGGAAGGGGGGCTGCGCAGTTTGGAAACTCCGGGAGAGACAACCTACGTTTATTTACCAAAAGTGTGCGAGTGAGAGCGCCTCATGAAAAATTCCGCTCGACACACCGGCAAAACGTAAAATATTATTGGACCAAATTTAAGAAAGACGTAGGAACCTTTCGCCAATAGAAGCACGTTTTAGTAAAATTTTCGGAAACTTCTAGAACATTTTGGAAACTGGGGGGGAGAAAAGGCTGGTGAGCGCTGGCATGCGCCGAGCAGGAGGATCAGAACGGTGGGAGGGATCCCAGTAGGCGGATCAGACCGGTGGGAGAGGTGAGCGCTGAGGTGCGCTCAACTCGCAGAGCAGGAGAGCCGGGAAGGGCAGTGTCCCTTTGCTTTAAATTGAGGACGATTAGTTCCTCCGGTTACTCTCTTGTCGAGAATATTTTCTTTTGATCTCTGCCGATCACGCCCGCGTCGACCGTCACAATTGACGTGACGATTATTATCGCGCTGCTGGACACCTGAGTCTTGAGCTGTCGTCGCTTTCATCGCCGTGATCACATTGCACCACCGCCGTCGCCGTGGTCACATTGCGCCACCGCAACCGCCGCCGCCGACGCAGGAGTCAAGGGTGTCCCTGCACCCACGGGACACGCCGCCTGGTGTGAGGTTCGGCGACCTGTGGAGGTTGCCCACCCCAGCGGATCTGCCTGCTAACGGTGACTGTGTTTTGATTGTCGAGCTGCGGCAAAATCTTCAGTACGCCCTTCAGGCACAACGCTTGTTAATGAAAGAAACTCTTATCCAGGAAGAGCTCGCCGCGCATTGACGACTTCCTTGCAATATTAAGTTCCCTGTAATGTATTAGTTTTATAGCATAAAAATAGAAGAAGTAATTACTCAGACCTTGATTTTTGTATGCTAAAAATTTAAGTCTTCATTAAAGTTCATTTGTGTTCTAAATATTTTTTTTAACTCATCACGTAGCTAAATCCGTCCACCATCCATTCTTCTTTAATCTACATGCTTTCTGAGCTAGCCGGCCACACGAGCCCAGGTAAGCACAGGTAGGTTTGGGAGACCGAGTTCGGTGCAATATATATATATATATATATATATATATATATATATATATATATATATAGTCACGGCGGTCTGCGTTATCTGGTTGTGATTGACGCCAGCCCGGACGTAGCTCAATCGGTTGAATTGGATGGTGGAAGGAAGTTGATGAGAGTTTTTTCAATCAGATTGAAGTTATTCTAGATCAATAAATGTGAGTTTTATTTCTGACAGGTGTCAGACAAGTTACACTGTGAATTTTAGGTAAAATTAACCCTACCTAATGAGCTCATAAAACAATTAAATTAAATTACAGATTGGGTTCTTATTCCTAAATCACAATAGCCAATGCGCGGCAACGCTTACATAAAAGAAGTTTTTTTACTTATTTTTCTCTTACTCAAAAGTCCAGAAACGCTTGAAAAGCGTGGAGAGAAACCTGGAGCGTAGGTTTATTTGCCTGATGGCGGCTGATGGCGAGAGAAGCCGGCACTTCGGTAGCGGGGTGTCCTCGGGTCTGTGACCTTATCAGCGGGGGGCTGCGGGCTCGGGGAAGGGCAGCCCTTGGCGGCAGCCGTGGCAGCGGCTCCTGCAGCGGTCGCGCTGGGGGGTGGCGGCGTCAGGCCGCATCAGCTAGAGGAAGCCCGGGGTGCTGGGCCGTCTCCACCTCTCGGAACGACTAGCGGCGACTCCACATCAGGTATCGGTTGGCGGCGTGGCTCAGAAAGATGACGAAAGTCACCAGAAGGTACAGGCAAGCATTAACCTGTGGCTAGCTTGGCGAAATAATAACTGGCCGTTTTATGCACAGTGGCGCAATGGTCACGAATCAAAGTACCAACAATCTCGGCGAAACGATCTGAAACCGAGAAGCCATTCCTTTCTGTGCGTGAGCCTCTCGTGAAACTCCTCGGCCGAAAATCAAATCGAGAGTGTCTTTTGGATTTTTGCTCCGTGCGTACGAGCCCTTTGGTTCCCCCCTCCCCAAATTGCTTACTTGCTTTCGAAATCACCCCTTCCCCTGTCATTTGTGATCTGATTGGCCTAAGCCTGTGGCGTCGTGGTTTATTCTTCACCAATCAGATGTCCAGATTCTCCAAAATTTTCCGTCAATTCGACCTTTTCCCTCTCACTCTATCTTTAAGTGTGTGCACGTGCGCAATGGCCGTTTTCATAAACACTCTTTTCAATAAACAGAGTTAATAAACGATCATGTACTTCCCGGCCGGGGAATCACCTAAAGAAAAATATCGGCTCCGAGGACAGTGAAGCATTCATAAGGGTGAGCCCTGTCAGCGCGCGGCTGTGGGTCGTAAATCCCTTTAGAAACGGGCGATTTCGGAGGGGACCTGCCAGCGGCGGCGGCGGCGGTGGTGGCCCCAGCGTGTCTCGACACAGCTCTTTTGTTCACGAATAATTTTTCTTATTATACGTAATAATAATGTGCCGCCACAATATATATATATATATATATATATATATATATATATATATATATATATATATATATGTTTCACACATGAGCTACTTTTAATAATAAAACTATGCGCTATGTCTTCCGAGAAGCCAACAGCGCTTTGAGAATGTGTGCTTTCAATCAAAGGATTCACCAAACACGTCTAACAAGAAAATATTGAAGCTTGTTCCTGGATCTATATCTACGAAATGGTTAATGTTGAAGAGAAAATCTATTGAAAAACCTGGGTAAGTAAAGAGTATTAGTTTATTATGTGCTGAAACTTCTTGTGATTATTATACATAATAATTTAATTTAATTATTTAAGAGCTTACGTAATAGAGAAGTTATGATAATAGATAACTTCATTTTATTATATTGCAGTGAGAGGATACCTCTTTATGCATACAAAGAGCTCATATCATCTTAACGCAGTAATTCCGATATTTCATCAGTCAGCAAGTAAGTGTATTTTTTTTTAATTTACTATTATTATTAAGTTATTGTGTTTTCTCTTTTTGAGACATTGACCAATATGACAGCCTTAATAACAAACATGACTTAATGTACAATCTAAGACATGATAAATGACATTTTATTTTAGGGAAGAAGACGAGATTTATGAAAGCAAAATATGAAGAGATAGCGTGAATTGCCTCCATAATAAAATAATGGAGGTAGAAAGGGCTAATGAATTATTAGAAAAAAGATTCCAGCAAAGAACAAAATTATTGCAGTAAAAGGAATCTTTTGTATTTGATATTTCATGTATACATTATGTGCACCCAATGAAATATTTAAATATGACTTGTATTTTGTAAATGTAACTTACATTTTTAAAATAAACATATTTTTATAGTTATAAAATTATTTGTATTTGATTCATTCCTCTTAACCCACTAAGGTTCACTTTCATTTTTGGTCCTAATGCTTTAAATAAGTGAGTTAAAAGGAGGTGAAATTTTATGTATAGTTGATCATACATAATTACCCAATGGATTAAATTTTTACATTTGTATACATTTTCTGTAGATGGTTCAAATATTTATAAAAAATTGTGAACTTCATAAATATCATCAATATTATAAATATAATAATATATATATATATATATATATATATATATATATATATATATATATATATATATATATTGTGGCGGCACATTCGAATCGACGGAATTATTGTAATGAGATTATGACATTTTGAGAAACTACGGTCACTGAATGCAGCCTTTGTAAGACGCCACTCGCCCGGGGGGGACTTCCCTTCTCAGCGACCCGCGAAAGGTTTACGATAGGCAGCTGTCTGCCTGGCCCTCGGTGTACCCTCGCCACCCCGGCGTCACAGGCGTCCTATAAACAAAACCCGCTGACCTGCGCTCGCCCCAGCGAGAGGGTGCCTCTTAGCCCATGTTTATCATTAAAAATAACTTTCAAAATTACGAACTCTGACAGATTCCTCACACGTGCACGCACCCAGCGTGAGAGAGAGAGAGAGACAGAACATTTTAATCTTGTGGAAATTTCCAGAGATCCTCGCATGGTGATTGGGCGAGAGAAATTTAGAACGTAGTATACTTTGGCCAATTAGAATTATAGGAACGTTGGGAGGGAGCGTTTTTCTTAAGAAGGGGTAACTCGGGGAGGGGGGAGGCGAGCTCTGCGGCGCTACGCGAAGACGCGAACAAGGAGATTGGAAAAAGACGTCAAAGTGTTAGGACGTAGATTTTGTGATAGAAAAGAGCACTACGGGTCAGGAGATTGAAAAAAGACGTCAAAGTGTTAGGACGTAGATTTTGTGATAGAAAAGAGCACTACGGGTCGCGAAGTGGACCGGTGTTCTGGGAATGAGGCTAACCGCCGAGGCGATTGCTGTGCGTAAGATTGCTCAAGGGACAGTAGATCTTATCCAATCGCGGTGAACAATTGTGAGCGTTCACGAACATTAATCCGACGTAATCGCGAAGCGTCACACATTTGTGTATCGGGGTCAGTCACCCACATGTGTTTGCGGCCCTCTGCTTCTGTCTGGGCCGGGCCAATACGTCACGTGAGGTATCTTGTGAACGAGCGGAGGGAACGGTCGACCCAAGACGGCGGGCCAGCCTGCCCAGGAAACTTCGCCCCCATCAGCTGTCTCCAGGCGCCCTAGAGTGGGCCATTGACCTGCCTGCCGGCCCATCCCAGCAGCCTGCGAGAGATCAACTCGCAATCACTGTATTGTGTATGCCCTAGACCCACGCAATTGGGTACCTAATCAAGAAATTGCTCTTCAAGCAGACTTGTAACGTTTGTTTAATTTTTTATTTTGTGTTAATGTCAGCAAGGCCGCGCATGGCCCAAATTATGTTTAATTTTAAGAATTTCACTTAACAAGTTGAGCTCAACGGGTAGGGTGATAGTCATTTCTTCACCCAGTGTCTTTGTTGTCATGTAACTTCCCTGGTTTTGGACCAGAAATAAACCTGTCGTTAAATTCTAAATTATTATTACAACATCCTTCCTCCTCCACGCATTCTCAACTGATAGAACTGGATGGCGCCCAACCGATCGAGCTCTGCCGGGCCCGTCAAACGTTCGAGAAAACGTCTGCCGGTTACAATATATATATATATATATATATATATATATATATATATATATATATATAGCGACGGAACACACGTCGTGGCCTTCCCTCCGACGCGCCGCGCATAATACAACTCTGTTGCGAGAAGGAGTCGTTAGCCCTAAGGATGTGTGAGATCGCTTGGGCGTTACCGGCGTCGTTCGACAGTCCACTGCCGTCCCACGTCAGACCTCTCGAGTTGTTTCGAATCGCTTGCCTGGATGAGGCTTATGCCTGAAAATGCACCTGGGTGGGGAATACGGGCAGGTTTATACTCAAAGCAAAACACTTGTGGCTCTGGCATACAAGGCTGTATATTCTACAATCAAGGAATGACAAAAAAAACACACACACACACAAATTCAACAAAAATAGCCCTTGACAAACAATCACGTACAGAACGCGACCTTCGTGCTCGGAAATGAATATTCGGAGCAATTATTGCTACCTCTCTTCACAATAAATCACCTTATTTCATCCTTCATTTAATGAATTGTACTTTATACACCATTTGGTGCAGGCATGCCTTGGTCTTAAGGACCCAAAGAATACAAAGTTGAACCTTCCTACTCTGAATTGCTTTCATTCCTGACAAATGGTTATTAATCCATAATACACTTCAATCACTACTTCTTAAACAAAACTCGGCACAGAGCAAAATTAATCAAACTATTTACAACACCCCTTTTTAACACTTAATTAATTGGGTGACTTGTTTAAAGTGAATTAATCATTTCTGTTCTTAACATGGCCTTCATTCAAGAGTTCCACACATCAACGTTCACAAATGTGGCTTGAAATACCTAATATTTGAAAGCTTTTAAGAAACAAACAGTGTGGTTTAGCGTCGTTCAATTACATTTCTTTCGTTTCTGCAACCGTCTGTCGCACGGGTACTCACGCTTCTCCAATGGGGTTTTACGTGAACTGGCCTAGTCGAGTGCTGCGAGCGGCGCCTTGGCGCCTCGGCGTTTGGGGACGTGACGATCGCGCCCTACGCGACCTCCGGGGCTCTCGCTGCGCTGGCCGCGACGGCTCGTGCTGGCGACGCGTCGGGGTAGCCTGGCCTCCACGATCCTCCGCCCCTCCTTCCGCTGCGTCTCCGTACCAATTTTCTCGGCCGGGAAGTGCCTCGGCCTCGCCTCTGCGCCCGTCTTCCTTCCCCAACACAAATGCTTCTCTGGCGGTGTTTTCAGGAATGGTTATCGCCTTGGCTCCTTGCTTCGGTGATGTGACGTAGCGGCGATGCAGAAAATTGTTCGGCGTACGCCGGAAAAGAGTCCGATTCAGCCCTCCCTGAATTCACATAATTCGCTCCCACTGATACACGTTTCTTTTCCGTTGTGAGTTATCAACAAAAAACGAGTACAATGTTCGTTCTCTTCCCGTATTCGGATGAAACAATCTCGCGTAAAGTTCACTGCTAGCGACTCGCGACCGGTTTCTCTTCACTAACCGTCACTTATAACGGTTTTTACGTGATTTGTGAGACGCGTTCCGCAGCGAACCGTCCTCCTCCGAGATTTTTCTGAGACCCCTTCAACTTTCAACGGAAAAAAATTTCATGCCGTTGGCTTCCCTCGTTTTTCGGATACCGGCTAATCACAAGATCTCGTTCCCAAGCTTATCTTTCGAATTTCTTATTCGTAGACAAGCGTTTCGCTCGACGCGGCCGCGGCCGACGTCAGACAGTGACGGGGTTCTCGCGCCCCGTTCAAATTAGCGAACTGCCGAAGACGGTATCTTGGGAATTTTTATATATAGTCCGGTCCGTTACCAGGGTGTATATTCGAGCTCGTCTCAATATATAATTTAATATTATAAAATATAATATAATATAAGAAATATCTTTGAACTTCGTGAAATTCATAAATATCAATAGAAAACCGTTATTGACTTCTTGTAAGCGATTGCTAATTTTTATTGTCATTAAAATTATATTTTATTACAAGTACTATGTTGATTAATTAAGCGAATGGAAACAGGCTGTAAAGCCTGATTTCTGTTCATTTCATGACATATATAAAACTATTTTCTAAATTAAACTAAATTACTAAATTAAACTAAATTTCTAAATTAAACTAAATTAAACTATTTTCTAAAATAAACTATTTTCTAAATTAATAAATATAGAATTATATTATTAATAAATATAGAAATAAATTTAACGTTACTATCTAATGGGCTTGTTTTTCTATTAATATTTTTTATAGAGTAATTCCTATCGATTAAAATTCAACAGTTTTCATTCTTCAGATCTTTTTGCATTCAAAGAGAATATGAAACTATGAACAGAAATAATAAAAATACAAATAAAAGTGGAATTGAGTGTTTACAGTACCTGACCTCATATTCTCTAACTCGAAAACCACAAACACATTATTTGCTCAGTACTTATTCAGAGACAAATATTTTCAAAAAAACAACATTAATAGAAGTGACAAACATATGGAACACATTCCCTAATATAATAGAAAACATAAATTCAAAAGAAATGAAATTGAAAATAATTATAATAATGTGGCCAAATACTGTACGTTAGATCAGGTCATTGTATTTGTTCACAATTTTTTGTAAATAACTGAAATATTTAAACTGCGAACATTTCATAAATAACACCAATATACTAATAGTTAGGTTCTTGACTAAATTAAATGAGTTATTTTAAAAACAAATATCGTTATTTTAAATAATTTTCAAATGTCCGCGCCTGCGTAGATAATTTGAATTTGGCGCACATTTAGTGGGGCATAATATTATTGGTCCACAGTCGGCGGCATGCGCACCACTACACCTTGCTATTTCTACCATGGCTTCGTCATGCAAGACTGCGGCAAAATTGTGCGCTGCGTCGTGATATTCCACAGAAAGATAGCTTATAAAAGGACGTGCACGCCTCGGTAAAATTGCCACTCATCAATAACCTGATTTGTAGTTCGGTTGTGTTGTTTAAATTAATATTCAAAATCGGGAGAGAGTCCAGTACAGTGCCGTTATTACTGATGGTTTTATAAGGTATTTGAATAGGAAGGTTCTCTCGTATGGCCGTATTGGGCAATGAATGTTGGTAGAAGGCATGATTATGGATTCTTATTGAATTATGGTATTATGATGTACAAGTAATATATGTGTTAACTGGTTGTTTTTTATTTGAAGCAGTGTAAATTTGTTGAAATCACAGTAAGTTGCTATTGGTGAGCCTGGGTATTTATCTGCAGGCTCGTGATGTGTTCGGCATGTAGCCCTGCATTTCATGTAAAGCATCCGAGTATTGTCGGTTGCAGCTTCTACGCATCTCCAGTGGTTTGTTTGATATTGCAGCAAAGCAGTTCCTGAAATAGGGACGTTGGAAAACGGGACTTTGGGATCCGTACTGCGATGTTGTAAATGAAAGCAGTGATCCTTGGATTGGAGCCCGTCAGTTTGGACACGTGAGGGGCTTAGGTTCGCCGCTTGGGCAACACCGTGGCAAGGTCGCGAGTTCGGCCACACACGGTTCATCACACTGCTGCAAATGTAAAGGTGCAATGAGGTGACAAACGAAGGCGACAAGGTTGATTGTATAGGTATATGAAAAGAATCCACAATCATGCACATGTGAGAGTTGACGAGAGAACCTTATTTGTTATTTTATGTTTGTAAATTCAGTTGAATTCCGGCAAAGTAACTCATGAGAGTTCTTTAACATTTTGTAAAGATAGTTGCATTTCTGCACTCCTAAAGTGGAGAATGTGCCAGAAATAACTTCGCAACTAAGTAAATTCTGTGTAAAGGTTATATTGGATTGTGTTATTTTTTGTATTTCTTTAAAGAGACACGGTTGGTTTTGCCTGAAATTTTTTATAATTAACATGTAATTCTGTGTCGTTTCCCTTACAGATAGGAGAAACTAACTAGTTGTAACGTGAGGTAAGAGCTACATTTAGAATTTGTAACCATTTAGAAAATAAATGTATTGTAAGCGGATATCTGTTGAATTGTGTACATCCAAAGTTTAGATTGTACCTGGAAAAGGGATTCCGAGATGTACACGATCCTGAGTGCGGTTTCCTATCCCGAGAGTTGCACGTAATTTTTACGAGATCCATGGTCTAGGGCTTTTATGTTAGGCCCGACTCAGTCCAATAGGCTTTTCCTTTTTGTAGCAGGATAAGGGACTTGGTAATAAAAGTTATACAATTTTTGTTGTTGCAATTTTATTTGGCAACTGGCGACCGTGTAGAAATTGAGGTAATACTTACCTTTAAATATAACAGTAGGCACGCTGTTTTCGACGTGCCACAAAACGCGGGATCGCGGAGAATGCAACACAACTGAGCTCGAATACGCAACCAACTTTGCGGGATTGAACCTTCAGCGCAGTCATTTGGGCTTATTTATGCGTTTTCCACGAGCGATGCGATTCGCCATCGCAAGGCTCGGCTGCAGATTTTCAAACAATGTGAGCTCGCCGGGCCCTATCAGGAGAGAGCTGGTTCCTCTGAATCTCTCGACAATGTGCAGCGTTGTCTACGTTCGCTGGCTGCGGGTGCCCGGAATGTGGCGCGCTCCCAACACCATCATTGAATGCAGTTCATACATACATACATTTATTTGAACTGCAATTGGGTATCACCCGGTGGCAGTTAAATAACAATAATTACAATAATAATAAAGGAGTACAGTACAAGCCGAAGATGCAATAATCATACTATCACTAATATTAAGTATTATAACAATTATTTCAACTCAGTCATGATATCCAATAATTATATGTTGGTGAAGCTAAAATTTAATACAAGATACATAAATATTGGCTAAATTAGATTTTTTAATTCATTGATCGCGTTCACTACAGTTAACTGCACTGCACTACACTACACTGTTTTTGCTTTGATTTACACTGACCAGCACTTACTCATTTAATGTCTATTACTCTCATATTGTTGTAAGTTATTTCTAAAACTTCGGACACTTAGAGGAAAAGCTTTAAAAATTGCTGCGGGTAATTTTTTTTTTAATTTGTTGCGTCTACACCTTGACGCAACGCGTCTCCAAGCCCCTTAAGGGGCGTTGAGCGCTTTGCACTGGGGAGTAATCCTCCATTAATGTGCTTTACTTTTAATATTTGTCAAGTCTCGTCAGGTCGCAGTCAGTCAGTGCCTTTTATCCCTTCGGCCAGGGGCTCGACGCCGTTAGATCCCGGGGTTCCTGGCCGGTCGCCCAACCACGAACCCGCGAGTCTCGAATGCGCTTAACCTTCGTGACGTCACGGAGCGAAGTAAGCGCATTCGGCTAGCGCCGCGCCTTACATTGTTTCAATCTTTATTTGTTCTGTTACAAAAGTAAAATTTCCCCAAGATCTGAATTTTGTTTTCTTGTTCAAATTTTGTGAGTGCGATCGCTTCGGCCGAAATAATTTGTTTTTTCTAGTCTAACCTGAATTTCCTTCCAAGCTGGTTGACCTACGTACGATTTATAAAGAGCGCAAAGCCTCGCCCTTGTTCTTCTCGTTTCTAGAGGTTCCCATGACTTTTTTATTGCGTTAGTACTATAGGTAAACTTATTCGCTTTCCTCTGTATTCTATCTACATTTTTCCGGTGCGATTTTCTGTATGGATCCCAAGGTGCCACTCCGTATTCCATGAGAGGGCGAACCAGCGAAAGATATGCTAATTCTTTTGCGTTTGCAGAACTTTTCTTTATAATTTGCATTACAAAATGCAAGGACTTCCACGTTTTTCTTACTACCTGATTTATATCGAGCGATTTAGTTCAAGCGGTTTTATACGATTAATCAATTTCTTTCTCTCTTCTTTCTTTTAAGGGAAATATAATCTATCTAGAGCGCGCGGTAGTGCGCGCAATGTATGTCATTTGCTATTAATTCGCCTCAATAAATGGTTATAAATTATTGAGTTCGAAGTCCGGCGCCAAATTTGAAATAATTTGGCCACCTATGTGCCAATATAATTCCCGCCCTCAAAATACACGAACTGTGTCCATAAACGAAGGGACAGGATGCCGCATGACAGATCGCTAATGAATGGATGCCGTGAAGAGTTCTGTCACCCGTTTCTGCTTTCTTGAAATGTTGGAACAACCCAGAGACGCATGGGTTGTTGCCAGCACTAGTTCAAATAATTGAAAGAGCGGCCCAAAGGCTTAAAAATGGGACGTCAAAGAAATGGCTTGTTAGAAGCGAGACTAGAAAGTGATTTGATTGTGTTTTCTTCTAACTTAATGCTTGTTGACGTGTATTCGAACGGCGACATTTGACGAGATCCCCGTTGAGGCTGCAAACTAGCTTCATCAGAGTTTTGGGTGAGCCATAGAAGCTGGATCGTGTTGCGTACAAAGCATTGCCACAGTTTCCTTGCATGTAAAAATTCTGAAAGACAATTATTTAAGAACTATTAGTTTACCTCAGCGTGAGATTGATTGAATATCGAAGAAGTTGTCAATGTTATCTTGTCTTGGGCAAACAGGAGATTGTTTTCTGTTGTAATTCGTGCGTAATATAATTTCAGCTCACTTTCAGCTTTACACGCCCAAACAACACGCTCTTTCTACAGAATCTGCCCAGCTGTAAGGCAGCCCGCGATACCAAGAGTCAGAAATCTACGGTTTTGAATGCAGCCAAGATGTGAATTACCAAGCCTTTTTACTGACGATGCGATCTTTTGTCAAAACGCTCGGCCGAAAAATTTTCCAACAATTGTCTCTCGTGGCGTCATATGAAGAGACGCTAATTAGTATTTCCCAGAAGTCCCGAGTATACGTAGTATAGAGAAAGATATGTAATACTGCGAGAGAAAAAAGGCGTTTTTTTGGCGGAAAAAAATTCATTGCCATGCTCTGGTAGCGAAAAAGTGCACAAAACCAGTTGTCAAATTAAGAGAGAAAAAAATCCTCTAACACGTGGTGGCACAAGGTGGCATAGGTCAGAATATCACAGTTAACTCTGAATTTTCGAAAATTGCAAATTTTTGAATTTTTCCCGGCGTCTCCCTACAACTACAAAATTGAAGACATGGATTTTTCCTTCATATGAAATTTGTTGTGCATAAATAGTTCTTCCGATTGTGTCTGGTAGATTTTTTGGGAATTTTAGTAGTTTTCGTGCAATATTTGGAATTTAAAAAATAACAAAACTAGATTTTCTCAAAAAAGAATTCAAATTTTTTAAAATTTTTGGTAAGGTTGGTGCCCGAAAAACCTTATGCCGTGACATAAACGCCATATTGCCGTATTCTTTTGTTTTTTGAAAAATTTCAAAAATGAAACTTTTTGACTTGTCCTCTCACGTCTGTAAAACGTACATTAAAGGCGATTTCTTCACATTATTATTTTTATGAGCGCATGCGCTTTAAATAATGTCAAATAATGTTTCTCGAAAACTCAGCAGTTTTCTGTAAAAATGGGCACAAAATTCGGCATTTTCAGAAACGCTCAAACGCCATTTTCTCAAAACTGGCTCAAACTTTTTCTTCAATTTTTTTCAATAGTTTTGGCTCTGTTTGTTTAGACGTAAATTTCCTTTTGGTGTAGTCATATTTTTTTTTAAAAAAATACACAAATATTACTTTCTTGAAATACTTCTCACATCGTTTATTTGGACATTTCCATCGATTTGTATGCATTATTACATTGGTGAGTGGAAGCGCTTCAAATGACTTCAATTCAAATCAATCGATGCCTGTGAAAAAGAGCTTAAATTTTTCATTTACAGTAATGCTTAATCGCCATTTTCTTAAAAACGACTACGAATTTTTCAATTAAAACTTCTATTTAGGACGAGTTTTTACTCTTCTGTAATATTCTTTAAGTAATGATTCAGTTGTACTATTAGGAAAGCAAAAAGTTGAGAAATTGTCAAAAAATGTACTTTGGACAGATAGATGGCAGCTGAACAGAGAATGGAGCACGACCTTAAAGGAAGACCACATCCAGGAAATTAGAAAAAAATGGTACGAGAAAGTCTGTGCTATTCTGTAAAACCTCTAGTTAAACAATGCGATTCTATCGCGCCTTCATTAGTAAAGACGTTTGATTCTCGGAATGTTGGCAACTCCATGGCGTCTCCAAAATCTCGCGCGATCCTGCGAGCGTCTATGAAAGTAGTGCAACTGATCAACGGTTTGTCCTTCCAAAGAGTTTCATACGAAAGACTTGTTTGCCTTTCTCTCGGGAAGATAGCCCGCGGATTTTGGAGAAAAAGTATTATAAGTCCAACGCGACTTGTTTAAAATGCATGCTCTTTGCTGTTAATTAGCGCCAATGAATATAAGAGATAAGAATATAAGAGATAAGAATATAAGAATATAAAGATAGATTTCAAAGGACGGCGCCAAATTTGAATTAATTTTGGTTGCCCATGTACTAACAAACCCGATTAGAAAATAAGCGTGTTCCAATTCCACGTAACTAGAGAAAAAACTAGAGGTACTACAGAATGGCACAGACATTCTCGCAGTAAAGTTTTCTAATTTCCTTGGTGTGGACTGGCTTTACGGGCTTGCCCTATCCTTTTGCTAGCTGCCATCTATCGTCGCCTAAAGTACATTGTTTTTGTCATTTTCTCAACTTTTTTGTTTCCTGTAGTGGAACCGAAATATTATTTTACGAATATTAAAGTTTTGTAAAACCTCTTCCAAAATAGCTATTTCATTGAAAACTTTGAAGCAGTTTTCACGAAATTTGCGATTAAAAATTACTGTAAATGAGAAATTTGAAGCTCCTTTTCACAGCAATCTACTGAGTTTTCGAAAAACTTCTTTTAAAATGATTTGACGTACTTCCACTCACAAAGGTAATAATGTATACAAATCGATGAAAATGTGCACATTAACGCCATGAGATACATTTCAAAAAATTACATTTGTGTCATTTCTTTTTAAAATTTACTCCAAAATGTACTTTTTGGAGCAATTCAAAAAATTTGGAGCAATTTTTTGAGAAACTGGAGTTTGTGTGTTTCTGAAAATGTGGAATTTTGAGCTATTTTTATAGAAAACTTTTGTGTTATCGAGAAACTTTAGATGAGATTATTTAAAGTAAATGTACTCATAAATACAATAATGTGAACAAATCGCCTTTAATGTAAATATTACCGACGTGAGAGACAGATCAAAAAAATTCCATTTTTGTCATTTTTAAACAAACAAAAGAGTACAGCGATATTTCGTTTATGCCATCGG
Source organism: Teleogryllus occipitalis (assembly GCA_011170035.1). Taxonomy (NCBI): domain Eukaryota; kingdom Metazoa; phylum Arthropoda; class Insecta; order Orthoptera; family Gryllidae; genus Teleogryllus; species Teleogryllus occipitalis. The sequence goes on from BLKR01006488.1 coordinate 15,791, forward strand.
ATGCATTTGGTACTAACTAATCCAAGAATTTAAAGAAAAAATTTGAAGCCATTTTTGAGAAAAGTTTGTATTTGTTATTTTTTTAAAATTGCAAATATTTAACTCTGTATTTCACGAAAACTTCTTAAATTTTGAAAAATGTACAGGACTTTTATGATACAACGATTTGTAGACAACAAAGATCTCACAAAGGAAAAATTTCATCTTCAATTTTATAGTTGTAGAAGGACGCCGAAAAAATCCAAACTTTTGCAATTTTCGAAACTTTAGAGTTAACCGTGAAAATCGGACATATGCCACCTTGTTAAGCGTGTTTTTTCTCTATTCTTACAAAAAAATTAAGAAAAAATGTTGGGGCAATTTTGGAGAAAATTATAAAAATGTCCAGGGTTCATATAAAGTACCCCCAATATTAAAGAATTATTTTCAAAATCTAAAAGCTTCAACTGGAGCCTCATCGACAGGGCGTTATTCAATTTGGAAAAGATTGGACACAAGGTTTAGGTGCTGGCAGTGTTTTTTTAATCGACGTCTCCTCACGACGCATATGCCTCAACAGACGTATATGATGAAAAAGTAGATTCTTACAGAAAGAAACGTGAAAAATTTGAGACATTATTACCCCTTTGAATTGGTATGCAACTGTTAAATTGTATGGGTATCCACACGACCTGCATTGGAAATCATTTCCTAATTTTTGAATTCTGATCTGACTGTCCTGATTTTTTATTATTTTTGGAAGTTGACTCGTTTTAAATTTCCACGTTGTAGCTCTCGGCATCTATGCTCAATTTAAGGTTTCGGGAAAGTCCCCATATCTAGAATCGAGTCGCGTCTAGTAATACTAGGAGGTCGTGTCGTAGTTAAAGCACAAGGTTGAAATGCTCACCTGATGAGATTCTTTGGGAAGCCCCCTCAAAGGCAGATTGGTTTACATTGTTGAGGCAAGACTATAAAGGCTAACTTCTCGTCATTAGGTCTGGTAGACAAGCCACTATAGAAGGCAGCTTGATGGAGATGCTTGAGTCAAGGCTGTAAATGCTATGGGGTGGCCTACGTGTTGGGTGCACCTCGTAAATGCTCACCTGTTAAGATTCTTTGGGAAGCCCCCTCAAAAACAGATTGGTTTACGTTGTTGAGGAAAGACTATAAAGGCTAACTTCTCGTCATTAGGTCTGGTAGACAAGCCACTATGGAAGGCAGTTTGATGGAGATGCTTGAGTCAAGGCTGTAAATGCTATGGGGTGGGGTTCGTGTTGGGTGCACCTCGTAAATGCTCACCTGTTAAGATTCTTTGGTAAGCCCCCTCAAAAACAGATTGGTTTACATTGTTGAGGCAAGACTATAAAGGCTAACTTCTCGTCATTAGGTCTGGTAGACCAGACACTATGGAAGGCAGCTTGATGGAGATGCTTGAGTCAAGGCTGTAAATGCTATAGGGAGGCGTTCGTGTTGGGTGCACCTCGTAAATGCTCACCTGTTAAGATTCTTTGGGAAGCCCCCACAAAAACAGATTTGTTTGCATTGTTGAGGCAAGACTATAAAGGCAAACTTCTCGTCATTAGGGCTGGAAGACCAGTCCCTATGGAAGGCAGCTTAATGGAGATGCTTGAGTCAAGGCTGTTAATGCTATGGGGTGGCGTTCGTGTTGGGTGCACCTCGTATATGCTCACCTGTTAAGATTCTTTGGTAAGCCCCCTCAAAAACAGATTGGTTTACATTGTTGAGGATAGACTATAAAGGCTAACTTCCCGTCATTAGGGCTGGAAGACCAGGCCCTATGGAAGGCAGCTTAATGGAGATGCTTGAGTCAAGGCTGTTAATGCTATGAGGTGGCGTTCGTGTTGGGTGCACCTCGTAAATACTCACCTGTTATGATTCTTTGGGAAGCCGCCACAAAAACAGATTGGTTTACATTGTTGAGGCAAGACTATAAAAGCTAACTTCCCGTCATTAGGGCTGGAAGACCAGGCCCTATGGAAGGCAGCTTAATGAAGATGCTTGAGTCAAGGCTGTTAATGCTATGGACTGGCGTTCGTGATGGGTGCACCTCGTAAATGTTCACCTGTAAAGATTCTTTGGGAAGCCCCCTCAAAAACAGATTGGTTTACATTGTTGAGGCAAGACTATAAAGGCTAACTTCTCGTCATTAGGTCTGGTAGACCAGGTTCTATGGAAGGCAGCTTGATGGTGATGCTTGAGTCAAGGCTGTTAATGGTATGGGGTGGCGTTCGTGTTGGGTGCACCTCGTAAATGCTCACCTGTTAAGATTCTTTGAAAAGCCGCCACAAAAACAGATTGGATTACATTGTTGAGGCAAGACTATAAAGGCTAACTTCCCGTCATTAGGGGTGGAAGACCAGGCGCTATGGAAGGCAGCTTAATGGAGATGCTTGAGTCAAGGCTGTTAATGCTATAGGGAGGCGTTCGTGTTGGGTGCACCTCGTAAATGCTTACCTGTTAAGATTCTTTGGGAAGCCGCCACAAAAACAGATTGGTTTACATTGTTGAGGCAAGACTATAAAAACTAACTTCCCGTCATTAGGGCTGGAAGACCAGGCCCTATGGAAGGCAGCTTAATGGAGATGCTTGAGTCAAGGCTGTTAATGCTATGGGGTGGCGTTCGTGTTGGGTGCACGTCGTAAATGCTCACCTGTTAAGATTCTTTGGTAAGCCCCCTCAAAAACAGATTGGTTTACATTGTTGAGGCAAGACTATAAGGGCTAACTTCCCGTCATTAGGGCTGGAAGACCAGCCCTATGGAAGGCAGCTTAATGGAGATGCTTGAGTCAAGGTTGTTAATGCTATGGGGTGGCGTTCGTGTTGGGTGCACCTCGTAAATGCTCACCTGTTAAGATTCTTTGGGAAGCCCCCTCAAAAACAGATTGGTTTACATTGTTGAGGCAAGACTATAAAGGCTAACTTCCCGTCATTATAGCTGGAAGACCAGGCCCTATGGAAGGCAGCTTAATGGAGATGCTTGAGTGAAGGCTGTTAATGGTATGGGGTGGCGTTCGTGTTGGGTGCACCTCGTAAATGCTCACCTGTTAAGATTCTTTGGGAAGCCGCCACAAAACAGATTGGTTTACATTGTTGAGGCAAGACTATAAAGGCTAACTTCCCGTCATTAGGGTTGGAAGTCCAGGCCCTATGGAAGGCAGCTTAATGGAGATGCTTGAGTCAAGGCTGTAAATGCTATAGGGAGGCGTTCGTGTTGGGTGCACCTCGTAAATGCTCACCTGTTAAGATTCTTTGGGAAGCCCCCTCAAAGGCAGATTGATTTACATTGTTGAGGCAAGACTATAAAGGCTAACTTCCCGTCATTAGGGCTGGAAGACCAGGCCCTATGGAAGGCAGCTTAATGGAGATGCTTGAGTCAAGGCTGTTAATGCTATGGCATGACGTTCGTGTTGGGTGCACCTCGTAAATTCTCACCTGTTGAGATTCTTTGGGAAAGCCCCTCAAAGGCAAATTTGGTTTACATTGTTGAGGCAAGACTATAAAGGCTAACTTCCCGTCATTAGGGCTGGAAGACCAGCCCTATGGAAGGCAGCTTAATGGAGATGCTTGAGTCAAGGCTGTAAATTCTATAGGGAGGCGTTCGTTTTGGGTGCACCTCGTAAATGCTCACCTGTTAAGATTCGTTGGTAAGCCCCCTCAAAAACAGATTGGTTTACATTGTTGAGGCAAGACTATAAAGGCTAACTTCCCGTCATTAGGGCTGGAAGACCAGGCTCTATGGAAAGCAGCTTAATGGAGATGCTTGAGTCAAGGCTGTTAATGCTATGAGGTGGCGTTCGTGTTGGGTGCACCTCGTAAATGCTCACCTGTTAAGATTCTTTGGGATGCCCCCCCAAAGGCAGATTGGTTTACATTATTGAGGCAAGACTATACAGGCTAACGTCTCGTCATTAGGGCTGGAAGACCAGGCCCTATGGAAGGCAGCTTAATGGAGATGCTTGAGTCAAGGCTGTAAATGCTATGGGGAGGCGTTGGTGTTGGGTGCACCTCGTAAATGCTCACCTGTTAAGATTCTTTGGGAATCCGCCACAAAAACAGATTGGTTTACATTGTTGAGGCAAGACTATAAAGGCTAACTTCCCGTGATTAGGGCTGAAAGATCAGGCCCTATGGAAGGCAGCTTAATGGAGATGCTTGAGTCAAGGCTGTTAATGCTATGGGGTGACGTTGGTGTGGGGTGCACTTCGTAAATGCTCACCTGGTAAGATTCTTTGGGAAGCTGCCACAAAAACAGATTGGTTTACATTGTTGAGGCAAGACGATAAAGGCTACCTTTTCGCCATTAGGGCTGGTAGACCAGACCCTGTGGAAGGTAGCTTGATGGAGATGCTTGAGTGCTTCAAAAGCTATGGGGAAGCGTTCGTGTTTGGTGCACCTCGTAAGTTCTCACCTGTTGAGATTCTTTTGGAAGCCTCTTTAAAAGCAGATTGGTTTACATTGTTGAGGCAAGACTATAAAGGCTAACGTCTCGTCATTAGGGCTGGAAGACCAGGCCCAATGGAAGGCAGCTTGATGAAGATGCTTGAGTCAAGGCTGTAAATGCTATGGGGAGGCGTTCGTGTTGGGTGCACCTCGTAAATGCTCACCTGTTGAGATTCTTTGGGAAGCCCCCTAAAAGACAGATTGGTTTACATTGTTGAGGCAAGACTATAAAGGCTAGCTTGTCGTCATTAGGTATGGTAGACCAGGCCCTATTGAAGGCAGCTTGATGAAGATTCGTGAGTCAAGGCTGTAAATGCTATAGGGAGGCGTTCGTGTTGGGTGCACCTCGTAAATGCTCACCTGTTGAGATTCTTTGGGAAGCCCCCTCAAAGGCAGATTGGTTTCATTGTTGATGCAAGACTATAAAGGCTAACTTCTCGTCATTAGGTATGGTAGACCAGGCCCTATGGAAGGCAGCTTGATGAAGATGCTTGAGTCAAGGCTGTAAATGCTATAGGGAGGCGTTCGTGTTTAGTGCACCTCGTAAATTCTCACCTGTTGAGATTCTTTGGGAAGCCCCCTCAAAAACAGATTGGTTTACATTGTTGAGGCAAGACTATAAGGGCTAACTTCCCGTCATAAGGGCTGGAAGACCGGGCCCTATGGAAGGCAGCTTAATGGAGATGCTTGAGTCAAGGCTGTTAATGCTATGGGGTGGCGTTCGTGTTGAGTGCACCTTGTAAATGCTCACCAGTTAAGATTCTTTGGGAAGCCCCCTCAAAAACAGATTGGTTTATATTGTTGAGGCAAGACTAAAAGGCTAACTTCCGGTCACTAGGGCTAGAAGACCAGGCCCTATGGAAGGCAGCTTAATGGAGATGCTTGAGTCAAGGCTGTTAATGCTATGGGGTGGCGTTCGTGTTGGGTGCACCTCGTAAATGCTCACCTGTTAAGATTATTTGGGAAGCCGCCACAAAACAGATTGGTTTACATTGTTGAGGCAAGACTATAAAGGCTAACTTCCCGTCATTAGGGTTGGAAGTCCAGGCCCTATGGAAGGCAGCTTAATGGAGATGCTTGAGTCAAGGCTGTAAATGCTATAGGGAGGCGTTCGTGTTGGGTGCACCTCGTAAATGCTCACCTGTTAAGATTCTTTGGGAAGCCCCCTCAAAGGCAGATTGGTTTACATTGTTGAGGCAAGACTATACAGGCTAACTTCTCGTCATTAGGGCTGGAAGACCAGGCCCTATGGAAGGCAGCTTAATGGAGATGCTTGAGTCAAGGCTGTAAATGCTATGGGGTGGCGTTCGTGTTGGGTGCACCTCGTAAATGCTCACCTGTTAAGATTCTTTGGTAAGCCGCCACAAAAACAGATTGGTTTACATTGTTGAGGCAAGACTATAAAGGCTAACTTTTCGTCATTAGGTCTGGTAGACCAGACACTATGGAAGGCAGCTTAATGGAGATGCTTGAGTCAAGGCTGTAAATGCTATAGGGAGGCGTTCGTGTTGGGTGCATCTCGTAAATTCTCACCTGTTGAGATTCTTTGGGAAGCCCTCTCAAAGGCAAATTTGGTTTAAATTGTTGAGGCAAGACTATAAAGGCTAACCGCGTCATTACGGCTGGAAGACCAGGCCCTATGGAAGGCAGCTTAATGGAGATGCTTCAGAAAGGCTGTTAATGCAATGGGTTGGCGTTAGTGTTACGTGCACCTCGTAAATGCTCACCAGTTAAGATTCTTTTGGAAGCCCCCCCAAAGGCAGATTGGTTTACATTGTTGAGGCAAGACTATACAGGCTAACGTCTCGTCATTAGGGCTGGAAGACCAGGCCCTATGGAAGGCAGCTTAATGGAGATGCTTGAGTCAAGGCTCTAAATGCTATGGGGTGGCGATCGTGTTGGCTGCACCTCGTAAATGCTCACCTGTTAAAATTCTTTGGGAAGCCGCCATAAAAACAGATTGGTTTACATTGTTGAGGCAATACTATAAAGGCTAACTTCTCGTCATTAGGTCTGGTAGACAAGACACTATGGAAGGCAGCTTGATGGAGATGCTTGAGTCAAGGCTGTAAATGCTATGGGGAGCCGTTCGTGTGGGGTGCACCTCGTAAATGCTCACCTGTTAAGATTCTTTGAAAAGCCGCCACAAAACAGATTGGTTTACATTGTTGAGGCAAGACTATAAAGGCTAACTTCCCGTCATTACGGCTGGAAGACCAGGCCCTATGGAAGGCAGCTTAATGGAGATGCTTCAGAAAGGCTGTTAATGCAATGGGGTGGCGTTAGTTTTACGTGCACCTCGTAAATGCTCACCAGTTAAGATTCTTTTGGAAGCCCCCTCCAAGGCAGATTGATTTACATTATTGAGGCAAGACTATACAGGCTAACGTCTCGTCATTAGGGCTGGAAGACCAGGCCCTATGGAAGGCAGCTTAATGGAGATGCTTGAGTCAAGGCTGTAAATGCTATGGGGAGGCGTTGGTGTTGGGTGCACCTCGTAAATGCTCACCTGTTAAGATTCTTTGGGAATCCGCCACAAAAACAGATTGGTTTACATTGTTGAGGCAAGACTATAAAGGCTAACTTCCCGTGATTAGGGCTGAAAGATCAGGCCCTATGGAAGGCAGCTTAATGGAGATGCTTGAGTCAAGGCTGTTAATGCTATGGGGTGGCGTTGGTGTCGGGTGCACCTCGTAAATGCTCACCTGGTAAGATTCTTTGGGAAGCTGCCACAAAAACAGATTGGTTTACATTGTTGAGGCAAGACAATAAAGGCTACCTTTTCGCCATTAGGGCTGGTAGACCAGACCCTGTGGAAGGTAGCTTGATGGAGATGCTTGAGTGCTTCAAAAGCTATGGGGAAGCGTTCGTGTTTGGTGCACCTCGTAAGTTCTCACCTGTTAAGACTTTTTGGGAATCCGCCAGATTGGTTTACATTGTTGAGGCAAGACCTACCTTTTCGCCATTAGGCTGGTAGACCAGACCCTGTGGAAGGTAGCTTGATGGAGATGCTTGAGTGCTTCAAAAGCTATGGGGAAGCGTTCGTGTTTGGTGCACCTCGTAAGTTCTCACCTGTTGAGATTCTTTTGGAAGCCTCTTTAAAAGCAGATTGGTTTACATTGTTGAGGCAAGACTATAAAGGCTAACGTCTCGTCATTAGGGCTGGAAGACCAGGCCCAATGGAAGGCAGCTTGATGAAGATGCTTGAGTCAAGGCTGTAAATGCTATGGGGAGGCGTTCGTGTTGGGTGCACCTCGTAAATGCTCACCTGTTGAGATTCTTTGGGAAGCCCCCTCAAAGGCAGATTGGTTTACATTGTTGATGCAAGACTATAAAGGCTAACTTCTCGTCATTAGGTATGGTAGACCAGGCCCTATGGAAGGCAGCTTGATGAAGATGCTTGAGTCAAGGCTGTAAATGCTATGGGGAGGCGTTCCTGTTGGGTGCACCTCGTAAATGCTCACCTGTTGATTTTGTGGACGATGCCGCCTTCCACGGCCGCCTGCATGAGGGCGTCGAGGCGGCCCTGCAGTGGCCAATGGGGCCGCGTCAACAGGATCGAGTAGGCCGGGGAGAGCAGGCACTCCGGCACCATGTGTGCCAAGGGGTACCCCGTCGCGTCCTCCATGCCTGGTGACTGCATGAGAATCTCAATATCCCGGGTGGACACCACGTACGCCGGCCCAGGACCTCGCGCTGACAGCTCCCGGGAGGCGGTAGTGTACTTGAGCGGCGCTCGTGAGTAGGGCACGTAACTGCCAGACAACACATCCACACTTCTCAATGCCTCTTTTCCATTATTTGTATTTTAGACAGGCTTTTATTTAGAGTATGCCTAACGTGCTAAAAACAATTTTATGCTCGTGCAGAAACATTTACAGTGTTCTGTAAAATGTTTAAATGCAACGAAAGTATAAAATGCCTTCCTCTGACCGAAAGGACCAAAATAACAAACTAGAGGTGCTACAGAATGGCACAAATGTCGCAGAAAAGTTTTCTAATTTTTTTGCTGTGGACGGGTACTGTACAATCTTGCCTGCTGCCATCTATCGCCGCCTAACATATTTTCCCTTTTTTTTCATTTTTGTCAACTCTTCAGTTTCCAAATATTGAAACCGAAATATTACCTTAAGAATGTAAATGGCGTTTCAGCGTTTCGGAAAATGGAATTTTGAGCTCATTTGTACGGAAAGCGGGTGAGTTTTCGGCGAAGTTTATTTGACATTATTTGAAGCTCATATAGTCATAAATATAATAATTGGAAGAAATTGCCTTTAATGTAAGTATTACTGACGTGAGAGACAAGTCAACAAAATGTCATATTTAATTTTTTTGAGAAAACAGTAGAATATAGCAATATGCCGTTAATTTCATCGTAAAGGGTTCCTTTGGCTCTAACCTTACCAAAAATATAATGAAAAAATTTGGAGCCGTTTTTGATAAAATCTTGTTTTTGTAATTTTTTAAAATTGCAAATAGTGCATGCACTATTGCAAGAAAACTACTAACATTTCCAAAACAATATACATAATCATTGAAAGAAATATTTATGTACAACAAATTTCATTTCAAGGAAAAATCTCTCTTCAATTTTGACGACAGACGCCAGGAAGACGCCGGAAGAATTCCAAACTATTGCAATTATCGAAAATTCAGAGTTAACGGTGAAAATCGGACCTATGCCACCTTTATATGTGTATTTTACTTTATTCATACATGAAATTTAAAGAAAAAATTGGAGCCCTTTTTAAGAAAATTTTGAAAATATCCTGGGAGCTTAATGTAAAGTACCCCCAAATTTTAAATAATGTTTCTGAAATTTTCAAAGCTTACAATAGAGCCACATTGACTTGGGATTCTTCAGTTTGGAAAAGATAGGTCTGAATGGTTTAGGTACTAAGAGTGTTCGCAGACAGAGGGACGAACGGTCAGACGGACCATCAGACGAACAGATGGAAGGACGGACGGACGTTTCGCATTCAATTGGTTTCTCGGCATCAAGGACCCACAAAACAGGGATTCTGGTTACACCACCCGTTAGAGGATTTCTTCTCTTAATTTAGCAACTGGTTTTATGCGCCTTTTCGTCACCAGTGCCCGGCAATGATTTTTTTCTGCCAAAAATCCGCCGTTTTTTCGCGCAGCATTACATAACTTTCTCTATACTACGTTTATTACTCCGTATATACGTACGTATACGAGAAAGTAAAAAGGATTAAAAGTCAGTAAGGCTGTCTAGAAAATAGTGTATGGTACACGTGGTGATGTTACTATTTTGCTCGTAGAATTGCACCACTCGGTTATTGGCCTCGGGTCGCAACCATTCCTACTTGGAAAATAAAATACCAGCTCTATCTCCCTCTCTTTCTCACTTTCACACTCGCATACTTTCTTCCTTTACCTCCCTTTCCTTCCGTTTCCTTTTCCTTTCCCTGTGGCTACACTTCTCATCCCTTTCACCCCGTTATGACCCTCTCTCTCCACTTCCTTTCATTCTCTCTCCCTTTGCTTTCATTTCTCAACGCTGCTTCTCATTTCCCTTTGTATACTCTTCTTTTCCCTTCAACCGGAGCAATGCAGTTACCATGGCTTTTACTGAAAAAAGTATTAATAAGGGCTGAGATATACCTAGGGCGTACTATAAAACTGTGTTAAAAAGAAGAGAACACGATCGTACATCAAGGATTCAAATTCTTTTCAGCCCTGAAATGACGAATTTTGAAGCTCATGTTCATGTTTGTTTGTGGTTTAGGTATTAGAAGTGTGCTTCGAAAATAATTGACAAATGTTATAATACAAGACATCCAATTAATCCGATCAGTGATAATTAACAAATATACTCTTTCATTTCTATGATAAATGCACCTGTGTCAATTCATGAAATCATACCTGTCTAAAAGTTTCCAGACCACGTCATTTCGGTCGATGTCGTGGAACATCGATTCGACCCCATCGGGTGCAAAGACTATTGAGACTCCTCTGGCGACCTCCTCGAGCGTCTGCATCTGCGGGGGTTCCCCAAGGACCGCCAGGAAGCCCATGAAGCGGCCGGTGAACGCGTTCACCATCACCAGACCGAAGGCGCTCAGCAGCAGCAACAGGAAGTTGCAGCGGACGTCACTTCCGTGCGTGACGAAGCCCCCGCTGATGAACGTGTCCACCACGTCGAATACCACGTTCCTGGAATACGTGACCTTCGGGTAGGAGCGAATCGCACAGTGCCATTTTGTAAAAGGAATAATTAAATGTCCAAAACTATCCCATTTTGTAGATTAATGTACGGAAATAATAACTTCCATCCTTTGTAGGGGTATATTAAAATGGTTTTCAAGTTCCCGCAAATATTTTCCCTCCACCAGCACAACCACCATTACCATCACTACTAACACTGCGAAATTTAAACACCATCATACCACCACCACTCTCACTACTAACACTACTTTCAATATTACCACCAATACAACCACACCACCACTACCACAACTACTGAATCTAATATAGTGTTGGGCTGCAAGCCCTTTGTAAACAAAGATAAAACAAATCGCGGAAACTGAAAGACAATGTCGTGATAGCCAGAGCTCCCTCATAAATTGGAAGGCGCTAGGGAGATAGAGTGGCAGCTAGCGAACTGGGACGCTCCCTCGGGCGAATGAGGCACTCCGCAGGTGCGCGTGCGCGCGCGGGAGGCGGTGAATGAGAGGGCGGCTACCTGCTTCCTAGTTCGATTTCCATCATTTTGCAGAGTACGGACAAGTTATTCCCCCAACTACTCATGTCACTAGGCGCAATTCTGTTTAATTATTTTTTTATTGCAGTATCAACCATGCGTTAGTGTGCGTGTATGTGTGTGGGGAAATTGGATGATTCTTAAATGTTCTTTTCTCTAGGAGTAAATTAAACGTAGTTCTATTATCTCGTGTTCTGTGCCTAGCATCCACGCTGCATTGAGAGACCACAACTACGCACATGTCACCTAGGAGGCGCGGGTCGAGGTGGCCCATGGACTCAAGTGCCCCTCCCTTATCCTAATATAGAGCGTACCTGCGGCCAGAGAGCCGAAGGGCGCCTGCGAAGGTGGCAAGCGTGGCTCGTGTGGCGATCCAGGTGTCGACAGAGAAGGACTGCAGGATGCTCTGGTGCACTTGCTGCCTCCTCTTTACCACCAGGAACAGGTAACCAAGGAGCTGCAGGTAGAGGTGGCCCATGGACTCAAGTGCCCATGCCTTATCCTAATAAAGAGCGTACCTGCGGCCAGAGAGCCGAAGGGCGCCTGCGAAGGCGGCGAGGGTGGCTCTTGTGGCGATCCAGGTGTCGACAGAGAAGGACTGCAGGATGCTCTGGTGCACTTGCTGCCTCCTCTTTACCACCAGGAACAGGTCACCAAGGAATTGCGGGTAGAGGTGGCCCATGGACTCAAGTGCCCATGGCTTATCCTAATAAAGAGCGTACCTGCGGCCAGAGAGCCGAAGGGCGCCTGCGAAGGCGGCGAGGGTGGCTCCTGTGGCGATCCAGGTGTCGACAGAGAAGGACTGCAGGATGCTCTGGTGCACTTGCTGCCTCCTCTTTACCACCAGGAACAGGTCACCAAGGAATTGCGGGTAGAGGTGGCCCATGGACTCAAGTGCCCATGGCTTATCCTAATAAAGAGCGTACCTGCGGCCAGAGAGCCGAACTGCGCCTGCGAAGGCGGCGAGGGTGGCTCCTGTGGCGATCCAGGTGTCGACAGAGAAGGACTGCAGGATGCTCTGCTGCACCCGCTGCCTCCTCTTTACCACTAGGAACTTGTCACCTAGGATGTGTGGGTAGAGGTGGCCCATGAACTCGAGTGCTCATGCCTTATCCTAATATAGAGCGTACCTGCGGCCAGAGAGCCGAAGGGCGCCTGCGAAGGTGGCAAGCGTGGCTCGTGTGGCGATCCAGGTGTCGACAGAGAAGGACTGCAGGATGCTCTGGTGCACTTGCTGCCTCCTCTTTACCACCAGGAACAGGTCACCAAGGAATTGCGGGTAGAGGTGGCCCATGGACTCAAGTGCCCATGGCTTATCCTAATAAAGAGCGTACCTGCGGCCAGAGAGCCGAAGGGCGCCAGCGAAGGCGGCGAGGGTGGCTCCTGTGGCGATCCAGGTGTCGACAGAGAAGGACTGCAGGATGCTCTGGTGCACTTGCTGCCTCCTCTTTACCACCAGGAACAGGTCACCAAGGAATTGCGGGTAGAGGTGGCCCATGGACTCAAGTGCCCATGGCTTATCCTAATAAAGAGCGTACCTGCGGCCAGAGAGCCGAACTGCGCCTGCGAAGGCGGCGAGGGTGGCTCCTGTGGCGATCCAGGTGTCGACAGAGAAGGACTGCAGGATGCTCTGCTGCACCCGCTGCCTCCTCTTTACCACTAGGAACTTGTCACCTAGGATGTGTGGGTAGAGGTGGCCCATGAACTCGAGTGCTCATGCCTTATCCTAATATAGAGCGTACCTGCGGCCAGAGAGCCGAAGGGCGCCTGCGAAGGTGGCAAGCGTGGCTCGTGTGGCGATCCAGGTGTCGACAGAGAAGGACTGCAGGATGCTCTGGTGCACTTGCTGCCTCCTCTTTACCACCAGGAACAGGTCACCAAGGAATTGCGGGTAGAGGTGGCCCATGGACTCAAGTGCCCATGGCTTATCCTAATAAAGAGCGTACCTGCGGCCAGAGAGCCGAAGGGCGCCTGCGAAGGCGGCGAGGGTGGCTCCTGTGGCGATCCAGGTGTCGACAGAGAAGGACTGCAGGATGCTCTGCTGCACCCGCCGCCTCTGCTTCACAACCAGGCACAAGTCACCAAGCAGGTGCTGGTAGAGGGGGCCTATGGACTCAAGTGCCCATGCCTTATCCTAATAAAGAGCGTACCTGCGGCCAGAGAGCCGAAGGGCGCCTGCGAAGGCGGCGAGGGTGGCTCCTGTGGCGATCCAGGTGGCGGGTGAGAAGGACTGCAGGATGCTCTGCTGCACTTGCTGCCTCCTCTTTACCACCAGGAACAGGTCACCAAGGAATTGCGGGTAGAGGTGGCCCATGGACTCAAGTGCCCATTCCTTATCTTAATAAAGAGCGTACCTGCGGCCAGAGAGCCGAAGGGCGCCTGCGAAGGCGGCGAGTGTGGCGATTCAGGTGTCGACGGAGAAGGACTGCAGGATGCTCTGGTGCACTTGCTGCCTCCTCTTTACCACCAGGAACAGGTCACCAAGGAATTGCGGGTAGAGGTGGCCCATGGACTCAAGTGCCCATCCTTATCCTAATAAAGAGCGTACCTGCGGCCAGAGAGCCGAAGGGCGCCTGCGAAGGCGGCGAGTGTGGCGATTCAGGTGTCGACGGAGAAGGACTGCAGGATGCTCTGCTGCACTTGCTGCCTCCTCTTTACCACCAGGAACAGGTCACCAAGGAATTGCGGGTGAGGTGGCCCATGGACTCAAGTGCCCATTCCTTATCTTAATAAAGAGCGTACCCTGCGGCCAGAGAGCCGAAGGGCGCCTGCGAAGGCGGCGAGTGTGGCGATTCAGGTGTCGACGGAGAAGGACTGCAGGATGCTCTGCTGCACTTGCTGCCTCCTCTTTACCACCAGGAACAGGTCACCAAGAAATTTCGGGTAGAGGTGGCCCATGGACTCAAGTGCCCATTCCTTATCTTAATAAAGAGCGTACCTGCGGCCAGAGAGCCGAAGGGCGCCTGCAAAGGCGGCGAGGGTGGCTCCTGTGGCGATCCAGGTGTCGACGGAGAAGGACTGCAGGATGCTCTGCTGCACTTGCTGCCTCCTCTTTACCACCAGGAACAGGTCATCAAGGAATTGCGGGTAGAGGTGGCCCATGGACTCAAGTGCCCATTCCTTATCTTAATAAAGAGCGTACCTGCGGCCAGAGAGCCGAAGGGCGCCTGCGAAGGCGGCGAGTGTGGCGATTCAGGTGTCGACGGAGAAGGACTGCAGGATGCTCTGCTGCACTTGCTGCCTCCTCTTTACCACCAGGAACAGGTCACCAAGGAATTGCGGGTAGAGGTGGCCCATGGACTCAAGTGCCCATTCCTTATCTTAATAAAGAGCGTACCTGCGGCCAGAGAGCCGAAGGGCGCCTGCGAAGGCGGCGAGTGTGGCGATTCAGGTGTCGACGGAGAAGGACTGCAGGATGCTCTGCTGCACTTGCTGCCTCCTCTTTACCACCAGGAACAGGTCATCAAGGAATTGCGGGTAGAGGTGGCCCATGGACTCAAGTGCCCATTCCTTATCTTAATAAAGAGCGTACCTGCGGCCAGAGAGCCGAAGGGCGCCTGCGAAGGCGGCGAGTGTGGCGATTCAGGTGTCGACGGAGAAGGACTGCAGGATGCTCTGCTGCACTTGCTGCCTCCTCTTTACCACCAGGAACAGGTCACCAAGGAATTGCGGGTAGAGGTGGCCCATGGACTCAAGTGCCCATTCCTTATCTTAATAAAGAGCGTACCTGCGGCCAGAGAGCCGAAGGGCGCCTGCGAAGGCGGCGAGGGTGGCTCCTGTGGCGATCCAGGTGTCGACAGAGAAGGACTGCAGGATGCTCTGGTGCACCCGCCGCCTCCTCTTCACCACCACGCACATGTCGTAACGGATGTGTGGGTACAGGTGGCGAAGAGGCCCCAAGTATCCTCGCCAGATGGGTTCGACGAAGACGTCTACCGTCCTGTACATCAGATATCCGACCCTTTCGAAGGGAGGTAGTTCTATGCCGATGACCTTCTTGAAGCGGCTCGCCAGTATCTGCGCCCACACAAAAGCGACATTTGGTTCATTAGCCGATATATTAAAAGCATTAGATTTTGTACTTTGTCACACAGAAAGAATAGATAAACTATTGTGCTGCTATAGGAAACAGTGACGATTTTTTATAACAAAAACCGAAAGTGTTTTTGACACCGCAAAAAAGAATTGTTGCCGCCAATAGAATGTCGGAACTATTTATCTAGTACATGTTATGTAGTCAGAAAAGATCTTTTGTGTAGGCTCAAAGCTATGTTGGATTCCGTTTATACCTCTGTCTTAAAGAACAATATGCGACTTTTGAATTTTTTTAAAATAATTCAATTTTTTATATTTGCTTGATTATAAAAACGCACTCTCTTAAAAGTACCTTTCAAAAGTTCAATTCTCATTCAAACCTTTGAATGTTTGAAATTTTTAAAATCAGTTCTTTAAATTTAGACACGTTCGATTTATTGGAAAGGTAAGTAGTTTTTGAGTAAATGTGTGTGTAATCGTAAGTAATAAAAAAACACGTTGGAGATTTTCTCAAAATTTGTTACATGTTTTTTTCCTAATCGTTGGTGCAGGTGGATCACATACATTGAATGATATTAGCGACAATTTAATAAACCATATAATTTTCAAATAAACTGAACGAAAGTTTTTGAAGGTAAAGTACGATGTTAATATTTACATTATAGTTATGTTTTACGATTTAAATATAGAAGTTTTGAATGAACATTAATTATCTTTTGATGGTACAAGGCTTGGATGGTAAAGAAAACAAAATTGTGTATTTTCGAAACTGCTCAAACAAGATTTTTTTTCGGAGTGGATAAGATTTTCTTTCAAATTGTAACTTAAGAAGTATGAAGAAGGAAGTGTGAAGGATGTTAGCAAATACACAGCATATATTAATGAACAGCATTAAAATTACGTTTATTAAATATTGCTGTATTAAAAAACAGCATATCATACACAGCCTTTAAAATTTATATTAATGAATATAAATCAGAGCGATTATAGAAATATTCTTTAAATCTTCTTATAACATTTTCAGTGACATGAGTTATTTTTAAGATAAGCGTTTTTTGTGGGTTTTGGTCGTAATAAATGCAGTGATAAATGGTAGTGAATTCGGTGTAACCGTCGAAATGTTTATTAAATTGAAATTGTGAACACCAAAGGTTTATAAAAATTAAACGACCAGTTAGGTGTATCGTGTGCAAAGAGTTGACGGGGTGACATGAAATAAGAGAGTTAAAAATACTGTGTAAAAATGAAAGTAGAGGAATCCCTGGTAGCTTGATTTGTATAGGGCTCCAGATGATTGTTCTGTGACAAATACACTTAACACGCCAATACGGAGCTGCATGGAATTGCATCTATATATTCATAATACACGTTATGATTAGGTCGCAGATTTTATTGAAATGTATCTTATCTTTTCACTTTAAAACAAGTATTTTTTAGCATAGATATCAGATTACAACCCATTTTTATGATATTTTTTTGCATTTTCTCTCGTGTTCGACTAATGAGTCATTTTTTTTACCTTTTTCATCATTTTTAAAGCATTTTTCACCGAATACTTCGATTTTAATATCGTTTTAATGGTACTTGCTTCACATAATATGTACGCTATGCAACAAGTGTTCTCCACAAAATTACTAAGAAGCCTATTCGATCTTTTCGCTCAGAAATTGTAATGTCAGCCGTTGTGAGAATGTAATCTAAAGTTCTTGGGACGCCTATCAGTAACAGTAATGGTTCGGCCGATTTTGGGATAACTAAAGATAAAAAAATTTCCCCAAGTTACTTTAACGAAAGGAAGTAGGCTCGACTACATCGGCAACATATCCCACGAATTGAGTTGTTCATCTGAGGTGGTTTTGATCAAATATATTACGTTATTTTTCTTTGCCTTTTTAAACGCATTTTAAAAACATTTTAAGGCCATTTCATTGATCATTTTTGGCGATGTCTTAGGTCATCAAAGTCCGCCCCCTAGTTAGGATGGTCAACAAATATTTCTGCTAATATGACCATAGCAGGCGTGGCTCGTCATCAAAGGCTTTAAGGCGGGGCCTCTCCTAGAGAAATCACCCCTAAAAGAAACTCAAATATATATTTATAAATGTGTTTATTTATTTATTAATAATGGATTTCTAAGTTATATTATATAACAATCATATCAAACTTTTCTTGGTCAGTTCGTTAACGGTCGACCGTAACGCATTTGAAGCTGCTGACAGGGAAGAGAAAAACGTTAGGTTCCCACTTCATTCCGCCATAAGGCCTGGGTAAAACGTGGAGGCGTGACGTCATGTATTCACTGCACAGGGTTACCGGTGGACGAAGGCTGCAGCCGCGAAGCGCAAAGTCTACAGGACTGTAGTCTTCGTGACCGAAAGAGATTATGAACAGAAATGCAATGCAATGCAATGCAATGCAATGCAATGCAATGCAATGCAATGCAATGTAATGTAATGCATTTACAGCCTTCCCCATATAGAAAACCACGAGCCGCGACTGGACCATAGAAACTGAACAAATGCGAACTCACTCGCGTACCAATGCGGGAAATGTAAGTACCATCACTATATCACAATGTTCAACAAAAGCAAGGTTTGTTTGCTAAACATGTAGAAATAGAGACGCTACTGTTACTGCATTCCAAATATTGCATGTCCCAGCCTAATAATGAAATTGGAATTCAAATATCAGTCGAATTCCGAAAACGTAATATGATATTCAAAAGGTATATCAATTTCTAGATTAAGGTTCATAAACCTAACTTGCGGCTGTAGCGTCAAAAATGAAATTTTATCTCTCTAGGACGTATGCGCGATCATAGTCGATAAAAAGATCATTCTGCAACTCTGTGTCGCAGGCTTCGTAGAATTGAATATTCCCCTGACGCATATAAATTGAAAAAGCAATTCCTAACTCCTCCGTTGAAATTCTTTTTCTTTCGACAGCTCCTTTGTTAAGTTTCGTTGATTATGATAGCCGCATATCACAGTTGTACTACAGAATTACGAGTGTGAACGATAACAATACCTTCATTAATTTTTCCTCTCCAGATTCTTGTTGCCATTTTGGGAGGGTGCTGCGATACTCAACCCCATATCGAAGAGTTTCCTCCGAAGATTGAGACACATTCTGCTTCATCTCCGGGCGTTCAATGCTTTTCTCAGGAAGAAGGGGTAGCAGCAGAAGTCGACTCCTGGAGGGTTTTGGCGGCGGAGCTCCAGAAGTCAATGCAGTACCAAACATCGCCAAAAACAAGATATTCCCTGTGCCGTGAACCATGTTTTTCAATACTCAAATATCACCTCTTCAGATTTGCCTATAACACAGGAACGTTTTTAATAATACCCGCATTCCTTATAAGAAAGAAATAAAATTTCAGATAAAAATTCCTGTATTTTCTTTTAAAACTATCAAACTATTTATTCCTCCCCTTTGTTGTACCGTTTCTTCCCCTGTTATATTCGATCTTACGAAATTTCTCGCTTTTGAAAAGATGTGGCATTTTCAAGAATAAAATATATTCTTCCCTCTTGATTATATCTTTTCTAACCTATTATTTTCCCGGTTATGAAATTTTCCTGACACTTTTTGATATAATTGTCCTCTGGAATCGATACAAGTGTTACGCCACCACAAGTAACACGAGGAACTTCTTCTGATTTCCAGACAATGAATTACGAAATACTTGCTCGAAACGTCTCATTAAAAATAATTTGAAGGAGGAACTAGATGTGCTACAGAATGGCACAAACTCTCTCGTACTAAAGTTTTCTAATTTCGTTAGTGTGATCTGGCTTAAAGGTCTTGCTCCATTTTCTGGCCAGCTGCCATCTATCGTCGCCCAAAGTACATTTTTTTTACATTTTCTCAACTTTTTGCTTTCCCAGTAGTACAATCGAATTATTACTTCAAGAATATTAAAAAAGAATAAACGCTCGTCCTAAATAGAAATTTTCATTCAAAAATTTGAAGCGGTTTTTAAGAAAAATTGAAGCCCTTTTTCACAGGAATCTATTGAGTTTTCGAAAAAGTTCATTTGAAATTCTTTGAAGCATTTCCCCTCACAAATGTAATTATGCATATAAATCGATGGAAATGTCCACATTAACCGCGTGAGAGATATTTCAAAATAATTATATTTGTGTAATTTTTTGAAAAAACAAATGATTACAACAAAATGAACTTCACGTCATATTAAACAGTGCAATTAGCACTATCTATTGGAAAAATTTGGAGTCATTTTTGAGAAAATGTTTCAACGTTTGTGAAAATGTGGAATTTTGAGCTTATTTGTACAGAAAACGGTTAAGTATTCTAGAAACTTTATTTGACATTATTTAAATCACATGTACTCATAAATACAGTGAGTGAAGAAATAGACTTTAATGTAACTATTACCGACATGGAAGACAAGTCCAAAAAAATCATTTTTGTAATTTTTGAAAAAACAAAAGAATAGAGCAATATGGTGTTTGTGTCATGGAATAGGGTTCGTTTTGCAATAACCCTACTGAAAATTAAAAGAAAAAATTTGGAGCCGTTGTTTTTGAAAATCATGTTTTTTTAATTTTTTAAATGGCCAATATTTCACGCACTATTGCACGAAAACTACGAAAATTTCCAATACAATCTACATGTCCTTATTGGAAGATTTATTTATGCACAACAAATTTCATTCGAAGGAAAAATCTGTCTTCAATTTTGTAGTTGTAGGAAGACGCCGGAAAAATTCAAAATTTTGCAATTTTCGAAAATTCACAGTTAACCGTGAAAATATGACCTACGCCACCTTTTTAAGTGTATTTTACTCTATTCTTACATAAAATTTAAAGAAAAAATTTGGAGCCATTTTTGAGAAAATTTTGAAAATGTCCGCAGGGCTTCATGTAAATTACCCCCAGATTTTAAAAGAATACTTTTTAAAATTTCAAAAATTCAACTGGGGCCAGATGGAAACGGGTTTCTTCAATTTGGAGAAGATCGTAATAATGGTTTAGGCGCTATTAGTGTTCACGGACGGACGACAGAGGGACGGACGTTTTGCTTTCAAATTGTTTCTTTGGCATCATAGAACAGGGATTCTGGCTTCTGCACGTGTTAGGGAATTTCTTTTGTTAATTTAGCAACTGGATTTATTCAGTTTTTCGGTGTCAAGGCCTGGCAATTAATTTTTTGTGCCGAAAATCCGTCTTTTTTCGCGCAGCATTACTTCTCTATTACAAATCGATGGAAATTACCAAATAAACGGCGTGACAGATATTTGAAAAAAAAATTTTTTTGTTTTTGTTTGAATGTTTTTTAATAAATGGTTTTTTGAAATAACAAAATTATAGACCAAAATAAACTTAACGTAACGTTAAACTTAACGTAACGTAACGTTTGGCAGTACAATAAACACTATCCATTGGAAAAATATGAATGAAAAATTTGGAGCTATTTTTGAGAAATGGCTTTTGAGTGTTTCTGAAAATGCGAAAATTTGAGCTAATTTTAACAGAAAACTGTTAAGTGTTCGAGAAAGATTGTTTGACATTATTTAAAGTCCATGTTTTACTGATAAGTATAATAACGTGAATAAATCGCGATATTTAAATTAAAAATGTAATTTAAATATCGACGTGAAAGAATATTACATATTTGTAATTTTTGAAGAAACAAAAAATATAGAGCGATATGGCGTTTATGTCATCGTATAGTGTTCGTTTGGCACTAAGAGTTCCAAACATAAACAAAACATTTGGAGCCATTCGGGAAAATATCTTGTTTTTCTATTTTTTTATATTGCAAATATTACACGCACGAAAACTACTAAAATTTACAAAAAAATCAATATGACCTTAATGAAAGAATTATTTAAGGACAACAAATTTCATTTGAAGAAAAAGTCTCTATCTTCAATATTTTAAGAAGTTGCCGAAAAAAAATCATACTTTTACAATTTCCGAAAATTCAGAACTAATCCTTGAAATCGGACCTCTGCCACTTTTATATGTGTATTAAAATCTATTCTTACAATAATTTCAAAGAAAACATTTGTAGCCATTTTTGCGAAATTTTGAAAATGTTCCTAGGGCTTCATAGTAAGTCTCCCAAAAAATGGCTGAATGATTTTCAAAATCGCAGAGCTTTAGTCTCTATCTTCAATATTAATAGAAGTTGAAAAAAAATCATACTTTTACAATTTCCGAAAATTCAGAACTAATCCTTGACCTCTGCCACTTTTATATGTGTATTAAAATCTATTCTTACAATAATTTCAAAGAAAACATTTGTAGCCATTTTTGCGAAATTTTGAAAATGTTCCTAGGGCTTCATAGTAAGTCTCCCAAAAAATGGCTGAATGATTTTCAAAATCGCAGAGCTTTAGCTCACGCACAAACGGCATGGGTTTCTTCAATTTGGAAAAAATCCTTCGCATGGTTTAAGCGCTAGGTTTGTTCTCATACACAAAAAGTCCATTTTTTGTCCAAATTTTTTTCGTTAAATTTTTGGAAG
The DNA here is from genome assembly GCA_011170035.1 of Teleogryllus occipitalis. Lineage (NCBI taxonomy): Eukaryota > Metazoa > Arthropoda > Insecta > Orthoptera > Gryllidae > Teleogryllus > Teleogryllus occipitalis. The sequence continues at coordinate 37,491 of BLKR01006488.1, forward strand.
GGATAATGCAATAACAATATACGATGACATAAAAGTCATATTGCTCTATCTTTTGTTTTTTCATCAATTACAAAATGTAATATTTTTAAATTGTCTCCCACGTCGGTAATATTTGCATTAGAGGCCATTTCTTCGATATTGTACTTATGAGTGCTTTAAATAATGTCAAATAAAGTTTCTCGAAAAATTTAGTTTTTTGCTAAAATGAGCTCAAATTTCGGCATGTTCAGAAACGCTCAAACGCCATTTTCTCAAAAATGACTCCAATTTTTTAAAATGAATAATGAACCCTTTTAATGAATAGTGGTAATGGCACTGTTTAATATGACGCAAAGTTCATATTGGTGTATTTTTTTTTCAAAAATTACAAAAATGTATTTTTTTTTGTAAAAATCTCTCAAGCCGTTAATATGCGCGGCAATGTGCATATTGATTTGTATACATTATTACAGTTGTGAGTGGATGTGATTCAAATGTGTTTAATTGAATGTTTTCGAAAACCAAATAGATTCCTGTGAAAAAGAGCTTCAATTTTTCGGATTTACTGTAACGGTGAACGCCATTTTCTTAAAATCGGTTCCAAAGTTTTCAATGAAAATTGCTATTTAGGTCTAGGTTTTAGCCTACTTTAATATTGTTAAAATAATATTTCGGTTCTATTATTTGGAAACCGAAAAGTTGGGAAAATGACATAAAAATATATTTTGGGCGGCGATACGGGGATGGAAGCAGGCAAGAAGGAGACTGTACAGTACCAGTTTACACCAAGAAAATTGGAGAGCTTTTACTACAAGAAAGTCTGCGCCATTTTGTAGCACCTCTAGTTTCAGGTGTTTGATTTCGCGGCAGCTGGATAGCCTAGCAGCACCTGTCGTGGAATAGAACGTGGGAGCCCGAGCTGATTTTTTCCAGCGGTTCTACAAACACGTCTTTGGTCCCGTAGCAAACCTTTGAATTGTTAAGTTTGCGGGATCTTGCTGCATTCACAGCATATGGCCGTAATTTTAGAGGAGCAGGGATTACGGCCTGCCTCAACATTTTTGTAGAGCTGCAGTTTTTGGTATAGCGCCACGGCGCATTTATTAATAACAAAGTGAACAAGTAAATTTTATATTATTGCCTAGAATTAAAAGTCTCTGTCTAGAATGTTATTAAAGTCCAGTAAATTCTTGGTATATGAGCGCTATCTATGAGTAATTTGGGAGCTATTTACATCTGAATTGTTATTTAATTATTACTAGCTGACCCGGCGAACTCTGTTCCGCCTTAACAGCCGGTCCCATCATTTTCTCGCGTCGCACTCACTGTGAGAAACTGTACTATCCTTGTTGCACTCGTGATAGTAAAGCAATTGCAGATTTGTGTTTTTCTCTCAAACAAAGAAGAATTTTAAAAAAACGTTCTGATATTAAATAGATAATTAAAAAATCTATTACGTAGCAGAGCGTTTTTTTTGTTTTTTGGAATTGATTTTTGTTTAAGAGAGAAATACAAAGCTGTAATCATAGGGACCGGCTGTTAAAGGCAATAAATAAGCAGATTTTAGAATTTATTAATTTTAAATTGTTTATTAGAAAATACAAATAAAAAAATTAAGTAGATTAATCATTCATTATTGTTCCTGTATTTTGGTGCATACTCTTCAGTTAAGTACCTTGTGATACACGACATTTTTTGTTTTATTATCAGGCGCAAAAACAAACAACGCAGATGATCTTCCGACCCGTGAACATACCACATATAATTGACCATGGGAAAAACATGGATATTCTAGATTCAAACCACAAACTTGCAAGGATTGGCCTTGTGATTTGTTGATGGTCATGGCGAATGCAAGACGGATCGGAAATTGAAGTCTTTTAAATTGAAACGTCATATCGGTTGGGATCATCGGGATCCTCGGAATGAGAACTTCCTCACCTTTGAATTTTCCTTTGAGTATCGTCGCGTAAATTACATTGTTCATCAATTTTCTAACCACCAAACGCGTACCGTTGCACAGTTTTGGTTGGTTTATGTTTCGAAGCATGATTACTATGGAGCCAACTTTTAGGCGTAAATTGTGTGGTGGTAAGCCAGGCACAGTTGCTCTTGTGATTGAGAAGCACGAAGTCGAGCCATACTAACGCCGCGCTCTTCACGTGCAATTTCTTGTTCTTCTTCAGTCCTTTCATTAGCAATGTTTCGTATCCTTCTTGCATTACGGCTTTGTCGGGAAAGATTCGGTCGTCTTGGTCGCGGCATTGTTAATTATACTTCACTTTTTAACACGCTTTTATTAGCTCCATTTGTATCTTTGCTTGATTGCTTGCTTGTTCTCCGCTGCAGAACGCTTCTGCACAGAAAACTTGGGCGAAAAGACGCGAAAACTTACGAAAACGCGTGAAAACGTGCGAAAACGCATGAAAACGTGCGAAAACCCGTGAAATCACGCGAAAACATGCGAAATCACGCGCAAATGTGCGAAAACGTGCAAAAACGTGCGTTCTCACACAGGAACGCTGTCGAACGGGATAATCAGTATCCTATGTCCGTCTCCTGGCTCTAAGCTTCCTGCTCACCCAATCGGTACAGCCGTTCTTGAGTTATAAATAGTGTAACTAGCACGACTATATATAGATATAACGGCGAACGAAAGGCGGCTATCATTATCGCCTTCTTTTATCAGTGCGGCGTTACAACAGGCAACAATGACCGCTAACATCCGAAATCACGCGAAAACGTGCGAAAACGTGCAAAAACGTGCGTTCTCACACAGGAACGCTGTCGAATGGGATAAACAGTAGGCCTATCCTATGTCCGTCTCCTGGCTCTAAGCTTCCTGCTCACCAAGTTTCAGCCAAATCGGTACAGCCGTTCTTGAGTTATAAATAGTGTAACTAACACGACTTTCTTTTATATACATACATGAATGGCTGAAATTAGTATTAACTCAACTTTCCATTTAATATTATTCCGAGTTTCTTACGTTAAGTACTCCATCAATTTTGTATATTACTTGAAACGACATGTCTCCTTTCTTTCAACGTCCTAGAATTTTAATGCCGCTTTGACCTCTGTCTTTCATGGTAGTTCTACAGAATAGATACTCCACAAAAAGGAAAGTAGAGGGCGGCTCTTTTGATCTTCAGTGAGCCATCGCGCTTGCGAACCACCATCTTGAAACTGTGCAAAGGAACCGCAAGAGTCAGCTCAAATTCCCTTTTATCAAAAACGGCTCCAATTTTTTTCTTCTAACTTTTCCAACGAGTAATGATAATTGCACAATGTATTATGACATAAAATTCATTTTGGTATGTAAGTTTGCATTTTCAAAAATCACGCAAATGTAATTTGTTGGAAATCTCTCTCACGCCGTTAATACGAGTGTACACATATCCAGCGATTTGTAAACACTGTTGCATTTGTGAGTTAAGGTGCTTTAAATGGCTTTAAATAAAGTTTTCCGAAAACTCAAAAATTTTCTGTGGAAAAGAGCTTTAATTTCGCATATTTAGTAACGTTTAAACGATATCTTAAAAACGGATCCAAATTTTTTAATGAAAATTGTCATTTAGGACGAGCTTTTACTATTTTTTAAAATTTTTAAAGAAATATTCAGTTCTACTATTAGGGACCAAAGAATTGAGAAAATTTCAAAAGAATGTATTTCGAGAGGAATATACTTTGGCTAGAGTAAGTGGGAAGTCCTATAAACTAGCACAGACAAAAGAAAATAGAAAACTAATTCGAGAAAGTCTGTGCCATTATGTAGCACTAGTAGTAATGTATTCATTACCATTTTATCTATATTTTTATTAATATTTGCGTATGTGCGATATTAACATTTGCCTATACTAAGCAAATGTACCCTCCAATTACGTATGATTTTTCTAGTTATACAAACACCAAATACAACAAATAAAACGGAAATAATAGGCACCTTCACCACCGTTCACCATACAAAAATCCCGGGTCGTACAGCTTCTTACACACTTTCAATTTGGCGACCATGCGCGTCATATCGGAGCACAAATTGAGGGTAGCTTTCCTTTTTGTGTAGTACCTATTCTATGGTAGTTCTGTGTAATTTTCTTAACATATTCTTATTGTAAAGAGGCCTTTGGCCAGACAAATTCATTAAGATTCAGTAATTCTGTGTAAAAGGGCTCTCACCCTTCTTTTTTCTTCTTGAAAAAAATTTTGTTATTTTCGCTTGATTTGCTTTGAGTTATCATATGAATAACGTTATCTATTGTTATTTACGGGAGTCGCCTTTTCCTGTATTTTTTCCTTCTATTCCGATTAGAAGTTGATGTTGGCTTCGCCCCATTACGACCCCGGTCAATTTAATTATTTAATTATATCAGTATTTATTATTTAATTAATAGCCGAATTGGTCTTTTTTCACTCGAAATACAAAATAAGTGGCGACCGTGACAGGACATACAACATATGTAATGTTAGTATATTAGTATTAACTTGTAATTGTGTGAGATATAGGGATAAATTTTATTACTTATTTTATTTATTATCAAATGTTATGTATACAAGTAATGCAAAATTACAAAGATCCCAAATGAAATTACAGCACAAAACAGCTGATGATAATTTCACCGTGGCAGCATTCTCTGTAACCACAATTTGGAACTTCTTCCACTGCGCATGGAAACCGACTTAACTTTCGACCTAAACGAGCAAAAGCTCTAGAGAACACGAGGGGGGAGTTCTCTGCGTATCGCATCCGACTTCAGCCGATGAGTTACAGACACCAGATTGCGTCGCAATTTAACGGGAATTTTGAATGCAGCCAGATACCAAAATTATTTCATCGTTACAAGACATTGAAACAGATTTATGAAGCATTTCTTTTAAATATTACATATTGCACATTTTCGTGATAGTTTTGGTTGGTTACTGTTGAAAATTGTTACTTTGTACCACTTTCAAAATGTTTCTCAACCCTTCGCGCTCTCTTTGCAACATGGCGGCCAGCGTCTGGGTTGGCTTTTCGAACGAAGTGCCCGATTCTAGTACGTCTCGACCTCTCTTATTCGTAGTCGAGCTCCCCCACTCCACGGCCCAAGCATGGAAGTCCCCAGCTATCATGAGGGGGCCGCGACCTCTGGTGTCAAGAACTAGACGATCCAGGAATTGCTCAGTCATCAAACGTATCGTTTGGTGACGCGTAGCAGCTGTAGGTATAAATTCCATCAATTTTGGCCCAGACGAATCCAACTTCGGCTCGAGTCATTACTTTTTGGAATGGACGATTCCCGCATGCCCAAATTGCTGCTTTGTAGCATTGGTCGGATACCCACGATGAATCGTCGCGCTTTCTATACTGCTCACACAAAATCGCGACATGTCTCCCATTCCCTCACAAATTGTGCAGGAATATTCTTCGCAACGTCACAGTGGTTCAGATTTATTTGAACTATTTTCCTGGTCTGTCCAGTATTTTCTTTAGCGCTCTTTAGTAAGGACACCTGTTACACCCGGTAGCATGTTTGCTGTCTTTGCCGTTTTGTACGCACAGCAGGCACTTTGAATCGTTCGTGCATGTCTTAGCGAAGTTATCATCGTTACCGCAATTCATGCACAACTTCGATCTGTCGCACGGGTTCTTAGATGCTCGACCGAAATCTACGCATTTGAAGCACCTCAGGGGGGTATTCTCTCACGCAATCGGCAGTTTACCCATCCTATTCTAACCTTACCAGAAGCTAACAGGGCATTTGCCACGGTGGCCGGGAGACTGACTACTGCTGTGTTCCTCTACATGCCGGTCGTAGAAATTTCACCACCGATGCCGGTAAATCCTTCGCTTCCGGGAGTTGATTAACCAAAGCATTGTGGACTTCTTTGGTTGTAACTTCATCCAGGTCCTTCACCTGAATGGCCACTTCATGGGTGAGTGTTCTCACATCGGCATGCGACCCGAACACTTTCTTTACTGAAGATTGGAACTCCAGTGTTTGGCCAACTGCGGATCTGCTGTGTTGTAAGTGACATTTGAACCCAGATTCTTCAGCTCTGCATCACCTTTCACTTTTCTCAATATGTCCGCGTAGGATAAGCCATCATCTCTTTTTCTTATCGACGCATCTGGCTTTGGTGGTCTTTTTCGAGTTTTCGAAAGTTTTCCTTCCTTCTTCGGTCTACCTCTCGCCACTCGAACTCGCTTCCTAATGACTCCAAGGAAGGCGTTTCGGCTTCATTGCCCTTCGGAGTTTCATTCGAATCCGACGCCGCTTGCTCTTGGTGTCCACGGTTGCGCGGTGGCTTGCTCTTCGTCTTCGTCCCTGGACTCACTTGTTTTTCGGGAGACGTCTGAGCGCTCGTCTCCTTTACAGGATTCCTAGACTGGGGATCTGGAGAGGACGGCGCTCTTTCTTGAACCGCAACCACGTCATTAAAACATGTGCGAATCGCATAAACTTACTTCTTAATCTCGCCATGGACATTGTGGTGAGGTTTGACAAACTCAAGAAGTTGAATTATCTTCTTCTCGAGATTACCAAGAGGCTCTTGTTTCTCTTCACCTCTTTCATTAGCTGCTAAATCTAACAAGTTTTCTCTCATTGTAGTATCTCTTTGGCCGCTACATGACGGAGCCTGGAATACAGCCTCCAAACTTGGTACGGGTTACGCGACACCTACTGGGGTACCAGACCCCTGCACTGTAGACCAGGCTCCTTCAAGACCATTCATGGCACCCCGCGTTCATGCAAAGTACACATGAAGCCCAAGTCATAGACGTCTAGGGGTAACAGAGGTCACTGGGGGGCAAGATGTTGAGGAAGGTCACTGGGGGGAAGAGAGGCCACTAGGGGCAAATGTCGCTGTGTGGGGAAAAAAGGTCACTTTGTTTTATGATTATGATTATTATTATGATGAAAGGTCATGCACTTTGTTTTATGATTTCAAATATATTCAGTAATCGATTTACAACCAATTGTAGTATCAGACAAAAGGAAAACATAAAATATATTATTTTTCTAAACATTAGAGATTCTATATATCGCTCATGAAAATGTTGCAACCAATAAGAAGTAAAATGTTGTAACCAATAAGAAGTACATTTTACAGGAAAGCCGAAAAACTGGGTAAGCTTTTAGAGTTTCAAGTCACATTTTGGATTCTATGTTGTTAGTACTATAATTTATCGAAACAATGAATAGAAATTGATTTTTTAATTGTTTAAAAATTATGTGGCATACAATATTTTGCCTAAACATAAAGGCTGGTTCTCTTGGCATGAAGCAGAGTAAACGATATTGGTGAGAGGGCCTCTCAACCATTTAGATTTGTTAACGGAATATCAAGACATGTACTATCAAGTGCCTTAGAGAGGTCAATGAATATACTTAATGCTCTTGTTTGCTTTCAAATTTCCAAAAATTCCGTGAATGAATCTAGCAATAGCAGTTGTCTACCTTACCTCAAACCATGTTGTGACCTATTACGGATATTAATAGCTTCGATATATCTGCGTGCGTGCATGTGTACGTGTGATGCGTGATGGAGAAACATAAGAGAAGACAACGGGTTGCTAGTTTTACAGTTACCGGCACCATGCTTATGGTTGAAAAAATTATTATTATTTTTCTTGATTCTACAAATATCAGGTTTACCAGGGATCAAAGCTTCTCACAGTAAGTGTACGTTTTTCTGTTGCTGATTTTTTCTATTATTAACATTATCCATAATGTTAAGAGTGTGGTTTATTTACATTAGCACATAACTTCTTTGATTGAAGTATAGAACACGGTGCAACCTAAGGAAGTCCTTTAGACCGGCACTTCGCGCCGCTCCGGCGAGTGGTAAATTCATGGTGGAGGGGACGAGGGGTGGTTAGGCGATTATAAGGGGAGTCAATTTCATCGTAGTATTCGGCCGGAGCTCTATTATTTATTTATTTATTTATTTATTTAGTCAAAAACTGTATGTGACGTATGGGGGAGAAAATCATCTGCGCTCGCTTTCTTGAGTTTCAGAATCCCTTCCCAACAATTTAACTGTTAATAGTTGAAAGATGAAAAATAGTAATAATAATAATAATAATAATAATAATAATAATAATAATAATAATATTAAATTTAAAAAAGCGAGAGATTAACATTTCAAAAACTAGATATTTTCGTTGCCGAATTATAGAAAACTTATTTTCAACGGTAAAGGAACGAACAGATTTGATTCTTCTGTATTGTTAACAAAATAGAAACTCACCCTAAGCTCTACTACCATTACAAGCAAAAGGAAAGTTCAACAAAACGTGCGCATAGTGAAGCTACATTTACGTCCAGAAGCAAATCAAGGGACCATGTCAGCATTTGCTCAATTGATCAGGGAAACTGGACAAAAACACGATTGAGATAGGGGTCATTGACTCGGAAGCTGAAGTGCATTACTTGTTACAGGCATATTGAGACTATTTAAAACAATTATACAATACAAATGTAAACTAATTCTTTATACTATATCATTGTTTTGTTAAAGTAAATATTATTTTTCTTTTTGACGATCAGTATAGTCTCTAACTGTATAGAAACAGTTTTGCAGCAGAAAATATTTTACTTTTAACTTAAATTTGTGTATCAATTTTAATTGTTTAATTTCCTCTTGCAATGCGTAGTAAAGTAACGTACATGTATTGTATGTGGATTTCTTGTAGTGAGCTGTTGATACTGACAATTGACTAACATGATTTCTAAGTAGAGTGTTGTAACTATAAATATCAGTATTACATGAAAATAAGTTCTCACCGATAAGTCACTTTTGACAAATACTACAGACTCGTAAATAAATAGGCAAAGCAATGGTAAGATTCCTAGCTCAATGAAAAGAGGCTTGCACGGATCACGTGGATGGGATTTTTTCATTATTCAGATAATTTTCTTTTGCAATCTATATGTCTGGGCACTAAAGGATGAGCTTTCGCAGAATAATATGCCATATCTGAGGCGGGAATGTACATTTGCAAAATACATGCAACGAGCTGCATGAAGGCTGACAGAATTAGAAAGAATTCTGAATGCATAACATAATGAGCTTAATTTAGTGTTTAATTCTGTTATATGTACATTCCATTTGAGGTTTGATTGAATTGAGAGACCTAGAAATTTTGTTACCTTAACATCAGCTAATTGCATGTTGTTCATTTTCAATGGAGCATACGATTGCCGATTTGATACGCGAAATTTCATTGAGACAGTTTTTCCTTCGTTAACTATTAATTTGTTATTACAAAATCATTTTGAAACTTCTGAAATTGTACTATTTAATGTTTATTTTTTGCATAAAACATTCTGTCATCGCCAAACAGAACTGTTCTTCCATTTTTAATAGATGAGGGCATATCGTTTACGTACAATAGAAAGAGGATAGGACCTAAGATCGAACCTTGTGGGACCCTATGTTCAATTGGCAAAGAATGGGAAAGATAAGTAAATAATGTCCTTTCGTGCCAGTGCGGTATTTCCACTCTTTGAGATCGATATTTAAGGTTAATCAATCTAGGGCAATGGGTGGTGTGAATAAAAAGTAAGCAAAAGCTTAGGCTGGTAATTTTAAGCAAAAGCTTTTTTTAAATTGAATAAAAAATAAGCAAAAGCTAGTACTTATTAGCAAAAGCATCGTCTAGTAGCTAAAGCTAAATTTTCCAGCAAATATAGGAAAGGTGTGAATAAAGGTCAGCTAAAGCTTTCTTTTTTAAGCAAAAGCTGATCATTTTTCTAGTGTGCCAGTCCAGTGTCTTGGCATTCTTGAAGTGTGTGTTTTTATTTAAAAAATGGCTGATTTTATGCATATTCGATCTCGCAAACGTTACTCCAAGAGAAGGGAATGTGCCGAAAGTGATTGTTTTTCCTTATATCGGTAAATCAAGAAAATGTGCATTAGATAGCTACTTATTTCCTAGGTGAGTCACACGAAACGAGAGGTGGAGCGTTATCGCTTATTCAGAAGATGCAGGTATTTCTTCGCTTTGTTAGTGACCCTGGCATTCAAGCAGGTGTAGCAAGCGAAGAGGGCATACACCGAACAGCTGTTTGCAAAACTGTAACATTTGTAATGAATAAAATTCTGGAGAAAGTTCACGAATGGATTAAGTTTCCAACGCACATGAATCATGCTCGGGAACAGTGGGCAGAACGATATCGTTTCCTAAGTGCAATTGGAGTTATAGATTGCACTCACGTCCCAATAATGAAACCTACTTATCACGGCGATGAATACATAAATCGTAAGCATTTTACAAGCATAAACGTTTAAGCTACATGCAATTCGAATGAAGAGTTCACTTGTGTAAATGCTTAGTGGCCCGGATCTGTACACGATAGTCGAATACTCAAACGATCTGACTTTTATAAATTTATGAACAAACAGAAAAGTGACGTAGTTTTACTTGGAGACATCGGATACGGCATAACACCGTGTTTGCTTACACCGTACAGAAATCCTTCAACACCCGAGGAAATGGCATAGAATAACCTCTTCGCAAAGGAGCGCGTTATAATAGAACGATGTTTTGGGCAACTGAAACAGAGATTTCCTGTGATCCAGTACAAAATAAGAATAGAATTAGAAAGATTCCTTCTGTGATTATTGTTCTCCCCGAGGAAGGCCACGACTGCGCCAGCGCCCTCGCCCACAGCAGTGCCGCGGTCTCATTGGGCGCCCTCAGATCCACTGACTGCGCCTCCGTCTGCGTCGTAGGGATCTCCGCGTAACGCCGCGCCGAGCGCTCGCAAGCGACGAGCGTTCTCCCTGAGGAAGGCCACGGCAGCCGCCAGCGTCCCCGCGCAGAGCAGCACCGCGGGCTCCGTGAGCGCCGTCAGCCCCAGGGGGCGCGGCTTGTCAGCGGGGGGCGCGCGGGCGGTGGAGGGGGCCACGGCGGGCCCCCGCGCCAACTCCCCCACCAGCCGCATCTCCCACAACTCGTCTCTGCGGGAGCCAAGGGAAATGAAGGTGTTACAAAGCCTTCCCTCTAGAGGAACTACGCAAAGTAGAAAGGAAACAGGCCTTCATGCTCTTATGTAATATATCTTCAGTTTTTTAATCAATGTTTTATTATGATACACTCAAATTTTCTAAAACGTGTGTTTATGTGGAAATTCATAATAAATATCTTAATAATAATTTGGCTAAATAGAAATACACTTTTTCGTTTTGACGTTTATTCGTTTTGTTCCTCGTCGTATATTCTTTAACTTTCTCTGTTCTTGCAATCTATTCCACTGGGGAAAAGAGGCGTACGCCCTTTTTTGAAACTCCTAGTTCAACATTCCAATGTTGCTTAGATTGTACAGTTGTTCCTTACTTTGAGAGATTTGAAAATATAATTTTAAATAGATTTCAGTCAAAACCGGCGCTAAGATGATGCTAGAGTTTGCAGAAAAAGAAATCCATTTGAACATTTTCATGTAAACAATCGATAAGCGTAGAAAGGCGAAACTATTATCATGGGATCAGAATGTTTCTAGTAATTAAAGACTTTGATAGCGTAAAAGCGGCCAAATTATTTCAAATTTGGCGCCTTACTTCGAACACAAGCTTTCATAACCATTATTTGGGGCGAAGTGATAGCAACGGTCAAACATCTCAAGTATAGCATAAGTGTTGGGAGAGCTTCGGAAGAAATTGGGGCGAAGACATTGCTGTACGTCTTACTGAGCCCAGGTCGTAAGGAAAGATTCTGTCTGAGCCATATATATATATATATATATATATATATATATATATATATATATATATTGTAACGATACCGAATATTGTACATCGGCTAATCGTAAAGTGTTGCGTCATCACGCGCTGGCGCCTTTTGCGTCTTTTCTGAGCCGTCGGGCGGCTAATTCGTTCCGCACAGTGCTCGCCGCGACATCTCGGCGCCAGGCAAATGGGGGGGGGGACTGTGTTTGTTTTCGCCAAAACCGACGCGGGTCTATCCCTGGGAATCTAGCTGGGAAGGGGGGCTGCGCAGTTTGGAAACTCCGGGAGAGACAACCTACGTTTATTTACCAAAAGTGTGCGAGTGAGAGCGCCTCATGAAAAATTCCGCTCGACACACCGGCAAAACGTAAAATATTATTGGACCAAATTTAAGAAAGACGTAGGAACCTTTCGCCAATAGAAGCACGTTTTAGTAAAATTTTCGGAAACTTCTAGAACATTTTGGAAACTGGGGGGGAGAAAAGGCTGGTGAGCGCTGGCATGCGCCGAGCAGGAGGATCAGAACGGTGGGAGGGATCCCAGTAGGCGGATCAGACCGGTGGGAGAGGTGAGCGCTGAGGTGCGCTCAACTCGCAGAGCAGGAGAGCCGGGAAGGGCAGTGTCCCTTTGCTTTAAATTGAGGACGATTAGTTCCTCCGGTTACTCTCTTGTCGAGAATATTTTCTTTTGATCTCTGCCGATCACGCCCGCGTCGACCGTCACAATTGACGTGACGATTATTATCGCGCTGCTGGACACCTGAGTCTTGAGCTGTCGTCGCTTTCATCGCCGTGATCACATTGCACCACCGCCGTCGCCGTGGTCACATTGCGCCACCGCAACCGCCGCCGCCGACGCAGGAGTCAAGGGTGTCCCTGCACCCACGGGACACGCCGCCTGGTGTGAGGTTCGGCGACCTGTGGAGGTTGCCCACCCCAGCGGATCTGCCTGCTAACGGTGACTGTGTTTTGATTGTCGAGCTGCGGCAAAATCTTCAGTACGCCCTTCAGGCACAACGCTTGTTAATGAAAGAAACTCTTATCCAGGAAGAGCTCGCCGCGCATTGACGACTTCCTTGCAATATTAAGTTCCCTGTAATGTATTAGTTTTATAGCATAAAAATAGAAGAAGTAATTACTCAGACCTTGATTTTTGTATGCTAAAAATTTAAGTCTTCATTAAAGTTCATTTGTGTTCTAAATATTTTTTTTAACTCATCACGTAGCTAAATCCGTCCACCATCCATTCTTCTTTAATCTACATGCTTTCTGAGCTAGCCGGCCACACGAGCCCAGGTAAGCACAGGTAGGTTTGGGAGACCGAGTTCGGTGCAATATATATATATATATATATATATATATATATATATATATATATATATAGTCACGGCGGTCTGCGTTATCTGGTTGTGATTGACGCCAGCCCGGACGTAGCTCAATCGGTTGAATTGGATGGTGGAAGGAAGTTGATGAGAGTTTTTTCAATCAGATTGAAGTTATTCTAGATCAATAAATGTGAGTTTTATTTCTGACAGGTGTCAGACAAGTTACACTGTGAATTTTAGGTAAAATTAACCCTACCTAATGAGCTCATAAAACAATTAAATTAAATTACAGATTGGGTTCTTATTCCTAAATCACAATAGCCAATGCGCGGCAACGCTTACATAAAAGAAGTTTTTTTACTTATTTTTCTCTTACTCAAAAGTCCAGAAACGCTTGAAAAGCGTGGAGAGAAACCTGGAGCGTAGGTTTATTTGCCTGATGGCGGCTGATGGCGAGAGAAGCCGGCACTTCGGTAGCGGGGTGTCCTCGGGTCTGTGACCTTATCAGCGGGGGGCTGCGGGCTCGGGGAAGGGCAGCCCTTGGCGGCAGCCGTGGCAGCGGCTCCTGCAGCGGTCGCGCTGGGGGGTGGCGGCGTCAGGCCGCATCAGCTAGAGGAAGCCCGGGGTGCTGGGCCGTCTCCACCTCTCGGAACGACTAGCGGCGACTCCACATCAGGTATCGGTTGGCGGCGTGGCTCAGAAAGATGACGAAAGTCACCAGAAGGTACAGGCAAGCATTAACCTGTGGCTAGCTTGGCGAAATAATAACTGGCCGTTTTATGCACAGTGGCGCAATGGTCACGAATCAAAGTACCAACAATCTCGGCGAAACGATCTGAAACCGAGAAGCCATTCCTTTCTGTGCGTGAGCCTCTCGTGAAACTCCTCGGCCGAAAATCAAATCGAGAGTGTCTTTTGGATTTTTGCTCCGTGCGTACGAGCCCTTTGGTTCCCCCCTCCCCAAATTGCTTACTTGCTTTCGAAATCACCCCTTCCCCTGTCATTTGTGATCTGATTGGCCTAAGCCTGTGGCGTCGTGGTTTATTCTTCACCAATCAGATGTCCAGATTCTCCAAAATTTTCCGTCAATTCGACCTTTTCCCTCTCACTCTATCTTTAAGTGTGTGCACGTGCGCAATGGCCGTTTTCATAAACACTCTTTTCAATAAACAGAGTTAATAAACGATCATGTACTTCCCGGCCGGGGAATCACCTAAAGAAAAATATCGGCTCCGAGGACAGTGAAGCATTCATAAGGGTGAGCCCTGTCAGCGCGCGGCTGTGGGTCGTAAATCCCTTTAGAAACGGGCGATTTCGGAGGGGACCTGCCAGCGGCGGCGGCGGCGGTGGTGGCCCCAGCGTGTCTCGACACAGCTCTTTTGTTCACGAATAATTTTTCTTATTATACGTAATAATAATGTGATATATATATATATATATATATATATATATATATATATATATATATGTTTCACACATGAGCTACTTTTAATAATAAAACTATGCGCTATGTCTTCCGAGAAGCCAACAGCGCTTTGAGAATGTGTGCTTTCAATCAAAGGATTCACCAAACACGTCTAACAAGAAAATATTGAAGCTTGTTCCTGGATCTATATCTACGAAATGGTTAATGTTGAAGAGAAAATCTATTGAAAAACCTGGGTAAGTAAAGAGTATTAGTTTATTATGTGCTGAAACTTCTTGTGATTATTATACATAATAATTTAATTTAATTATTTAAGAGCTTACGTAATAGAGAAGTTATGATAATAGATAACTTCATTTTATTATATTGCAGTGAGAGGATACCTCTTTATGCATACAAAGAGCTCATATCATCTTAACGCAGTAATTCCGATATTTCATCAGTCAGCAAGTAAGTGTATTTTTTTTTAATTTACTATTATTATTAAGTTATTGTGTTTTCTCTTTTTGAGACATTGACCAATATGACAGCCTTAATAACAAACATGACTTAATGTACAATCTAAGACATGATAAATGACATTTTATTTTAGGGAAGAAGACGAGATTTATGAAAGCAAAATATGAAGAGATAGCGTGAATTGCCTCCATAATAAAATAATGGAGGTAGAAAGGGCTAATGAATTATTAGAAAAAAGATTCCAGCAAAGAACAAAATTATTGCAGTAAAAGGAATCTTTTGTATTTGATATTTCATGTATACATTATGTGCACCCAATGAAATATTTAAATATGACTTGTATTTTGTAAATGTAACTTACATTTTTAAAATAAACATATTTTTATAGTTATAAAATTATTTGTATTTGATTCATTCCTCTTAACCCACTAAGGTTCACTTTCATTTTTGGTCCTAATGCTTTAAATAAGTGAGTTAAAAGGAGGTGAAATTTTATGTATAGTTGATCATACATAATTACCCAATGGATTAAATTTTTACATTTGTATACATTTTCTGTAGATGGTTCAAATATTTATAAAAAATTGTGAACTTCATAAATATCATCAATATTATAAATATAATAATATATATATATATATATATATATATATATATATATATATATATATATATATATATATTGTGGCGGCACATTCGAATCGACGGAATTATTGTAATGAGATTATGACATTTTGAGAAACTACGGTCACTGAATGCAGCCTTTGTAAGACGCCACTCGCCCGGGGGGGACTTCCCTTCTCAGCGACCCGCGAAAGGTTTACGATAGGCAGCTGTCTGCCTGGCCCTCGGTGTACCCTCGCCACCCCGGCGTCACAGGCGTCCTATAAACAAAACCCGCTGACCTGCGCTCGCCCCAGCGAGAGGGTGCCTCTTAGCCCATGTTTATCATTAAAAATAACTTTCAAAATTACGAACTCTGACAGATTCCTCACACGTGCACGCACCCAGCGTGAGAGAGAGAGAGAGAGACAGAACATTTTAATCTTGTGGAAATTTCCAGAGATCCTCGCATGGTGATTGGGCGAGAGAAATTTAGAACGTAGTATACTTTGGCCAATTAGAATTATAGGAACGTTGGGAGGGAGCGTTTTTCTTAAGAAGGGGTAACTCGGGGAGGGGGGAGGCGAGCTCTGCGGCGCTACGCGAAGACGCGAACAAGGAGATTGGAAAAAGACGTCAAAGTGTTAGGACGTAGATTTTGTGATAGAAAAGAGCACTACGGGTCAGGAGATTGAAAAAAGACGTCAAAGTGTTAGGACGTAGATTTTGTGATAGAAAAGAGCACTACGGGTCGCGAAGTGGACCGGTGTTCTGGGAATGAGGCTAACCGCCGAGGCGATTGCTGTGCGAAAGATTGCTCAAGGGACAGTAGATCTTATCCAATCGCGGTGAACAATTGTGAGCGTTCACGAACATTAATCCGACGTAATCGCGAAGCGTCACACATTTGTGTATCGGGGTCAGTCACCCACATGTGTTTGCGGCCCTCTGCTTCTGTCTGGGCCGGGCCAATACGTCACGTGAGGTATCTTGTGAACGAGCGGAGGGAACGGTCGACCCAAGACGGCGGGCCAGCCTGCCCAGGAAACTTCGCCCCCATCAGCTGTCTCCAGGCGCCCTAGAGTGGGCCATTGACCTGCCTGCCGGCCCATCCCAGCAGCCTGCGAGAGATCAACTCGCAATCACTGTATTGTGTATGCCCTAGACCCACGCAATTGGGTACCTAATCAAGAAATTGCTCTTCAAGCAGACTTGTAACGTTTGTTTAATTTTTTATTTTGTGTTAATGTCAGCAAGGCCGCGCATGGCCCAAATTATGTTTAATTTTAAGAATTTCACTTAACAAGTTGAGCTCAACGGGTAGGGTGATAGTCATTTCTTCACCCAGTGTCTTTGTTGTCATGTAACTTCCCTGGTTTTGGACCAGAAATAAACCTGTCGTTAAATTCTAAATTATTATTACAACATCCTTCCTCCTCCACGCATTCTCAACTGATAGAACTGGATGGCGCCCAACCGATCGAGCTCTGCCGGGCCCGTCAAACGTTCGAGAAAACGTCTGCCGGTTACAATATATATATATATATATATATATATATATATATATATATATATATATATATAGTGACGGAACACACGTCGTGGCCTTCCCTCCGACGCGCCGCGCATAATACGACTCTGTTGCGAGAAGGAGTCGTTAGCCCTAAGGATGTGTGAGATCGCTTGGGCGTTACCGGCGTCGTTCGACAGTCCACTGCCGTCCCAACGTCAGACCTCTCGAGTTGTTTCGAATCGCTTGCCTGGATGAGGCTTATGCCTGAAAATGCACCTGGGTAGGGAATACGGGCAAGCAAAACACTTGTGGCTCTGGCATACAAGGCTGTATATTCTACAATCAAGGAATGACAAAAAAAACACACACACACACAAATTCAACAAAAATAGCCCTTGACAAACAATCACGTACAGAACGGGACCTTCGTGCTCGGAAATGAATATTCGGAGCAATTATTGCTACCTCTCTTCACAATAAATCACCTTATTTCATCCTTCAATTAATGAATTGTACTTTATACACCATTTGGTGCAGGCATGCCTTGGTCTTAAGGACCCAAAGAATACAAAGTTGAATCTTCCTACTCTGAATTGCTTTGATTCCTGACAAATGGTTATTAATCCATAATACACTTCAATCACTACTTCTTAAACAAAACTCGGCACAGAGCAAAATTAATCAAACTATTTACAACACCCCTTTTTAACACTTAATTAATTGGGTGACTTGTTTAAAGTGAATTAATCATTTCTGTTCTTAACATGGCCTTCATTCAAGAGTTCCACACATCAACGTTCACAAATGTGGCTTGAAATACCTAATATTTGAAAGCTTTTAAGAAACAGTGTGGTTTAGCGTCGTTCAATTACATTTCTTTCGTTTCTGCAACCGTCTGTCGCACGGGTACTCACGCTTCTCCAATGGGGTTTTACGTGAACTGGCCTAGTCGAGTGCTGCGAGCGGCGCCTTGGCGCCTCGGCGTTTGGGGACGTGACGATGGCGCCCTACGCGACCTCCGGGGCTCTCGCTGCGCTGGCCGCGACGGCTCGTGCTGGCGACGCGTCGGGGTAGCCTGGCCTCCACGATCCTCCGCCCCTCCTTCCGCTGCGTCTCCGTACCAATTTTCTCGGCCGAGAAGTGCCTCGGCCTCGCCTCTGCGCCCGTCTTCCTTCCCCAACACAAATGCTTCTCTGGCGGTGTTTTCAGGAATGGTTATCGCCTTGGCTCCTTGCTTCGGTGATGTGACGTAGCGGCGATGCAGAAAATTGTTCGGCGTACGCCGGAAAAGAGTCCGATTCAGCCCTCACTGAATTCACATAATTCGCTCCCACTGATACACGTTTCTTTTCCGTTGTGAGTAATCAACAAAAAACGAGTACAATGTTCGTTCTCTTCCCGTATTCGGATGAAACAATCTCGCGTGAAGTTCACTGCTAGCGACTTGCGACCGGTTTCTCTTCACTAACCGTCACTTATAACGGTTTTTACGTGATTTGTGAGACGCGTTCCGCAGCGATCCGTCCTCCTCCGAGATTTTTCTGAGACCCCTTCAACTTTCAACGGAAAAAAATTTCTTGCCGTTGGCTTCCCTCGTTTTTCGGATACCGGCCAATCACAAGATCTCGTTCCCAAGCTTATCTTTCGAATTTCTTATTCGTGGACAAGCGTTTCGCTCGACGCGGCCGCGGCCGACGTCAGACAGTGACGGGGTTCTCGCGCCGCGTTCAAATTAGCGAACTGCCGAAGACGGTATTTTGGGAATTTTTATATATGGTCCGGTCCGTTACCAGGGCGTATATTCGAGCTCGTCTCAATATATATATATATATATATATATATATATATATATATATATATA
>BLKR01006489.1:0-56360 GCA_011170035.1 Teleogryllus occipitalis
GTTTTCTCCACTTCTACTTTCACCACATGACGCATTTTCATTCCCATATTCTCATTTACCAGATTCTCCACCTGCTGACGTGCAAGATCTCGCGACTGCCATCACCGCCTCAGTCAACCACTCCCACCTCTACTTCCCCTCCAATCACCACCACTGTCGCGTCCGTCACCGTTCAGCCCCCGCCATCATCCCAACCGCCACCGTCAGTGCTACCGACACTTCGGCGCGCCGGGGGCCATGGGGCCGGGTAGTTCGGAGCCCGGGGACCGGGGGGGTCGGGAGCTGGGGGCAGGGGGAAAGGGCCGGGGGGCGGGGAGGTCGGGGGTCGCTGGGGTGGCGGGGCCGGGGAGTCCGAGGGTCGGGGCCTGGGGAGAGAGGTGCCAGGGGGCCGTGGGGGTGGCGAGGCCGGGGGCCGGGGATGGGGGCCACGGGGTCTGAGAGCGGGGGGCGGGGTGCCAGAGGGCCGTGGTCTTGGGGAACAGGGTCGGGGGCCAGGGGCCGTGGGTCGGGGTCGATGGGGTCGAGGCCGGCGGGTTCGGGGCTGGGGAATGGGGGGGGGGCGGGAACTAGAGGCATGGGAGCCGGGGGGATGGAGGAGGGCCAGGGGCCGGGGACCGGGGTGCGAGGGGCCGGGGACCGGGGCCTTGGTCAAGGGCCGTGGGGCCGGGGGCCGTGGGTATCAGGGGGGCCCGTGGTGCTGGGGGGCCGGGGGGTGGCGGCCGGCGGAGCGCGCGGCGCGAATAGCTTGCCCATACTTGGCGGCGCGGCCGCGGCTGGACGCGTGCGCCGACACAACAAGAACAAGCGTCGCGCCGCGGCCGCCGCGGGACGAGCACGAGCAGGCGCAGGCGGTGCCGCTCAGCGCGCGACGTGGCGACGGAGCCCTCGGAGCGCGTTTTTATTATTAAGCCTTTTTCCGGCTGATATCGGACGGAATTCAAAGTGAGTGAGTATAGAACCCCGGGGCCTCAACTATGTTGGTCATTCATCCAGTAAGTTTAGTGCAAGTGAAATCCCTTGATGTAACGAAAATTGCCACAAGTTTGCTCGAAATGACGGAAAAACTATTCATATTTTGATAACAATTAGCTTAAAATCATTTAAAGATCTAATTTTTAAGAAATAATATTATAATTAAAAAATATCTAGCCTTTAATTTTGTTGGAATTGAACGTTTGTCAAATTCATAGCTTACAATAAAAATTTAACCAAAATCTTATTAGGGGTTTTTGCTCTATTCGAGGTAAACAATTTAAAAAACTGAAGCCAGTTGTTTGAAAAGTTTGAATAAGGAGTATGTAAATGTGTCCTTCAAATTGTATAACTCGTTTCAAATTCGCAGATCCTCGTGATCGATCAGATCAAACGGAAATCATTCATTTTATGGAGTTTAGGCTCTTGTGTTGTTCATATAGAGCACGGACATACGTTTTAATACGTACTCTTTCGGAATTACAGATCCCAGTATTTACGTCAAAATATCTTCATCAAATTTTGCAGCATTACCGTCAAACGGTTGACTATGGTTTCGTTTGAAGATAATATAAAGATGAAAATGATAATCAATCGCCTAAATATTAGAGTTGTTTCTCTCAAGCCTGTTATTCATTATTCCACGATCAGATACAATGTTTGAAACTCGATATTTAACATTTATGATAATAATTCGGAATGTCCGTAATCTCGGTAACTTAAGACCATTGATTCAAATAATTTGGGAAGACCAAGTTACCCACGCTTGTCATTGATTGTGGCCACTCGAAATGACAATCATTTGTCAAGAGTCTGTGAGTCATTCTAATTTTCTCTGAGTTCTTACTTTTTTAAAACATCTCTTTTTACTAGATTTAGCCCAAATCCTGGTTGACTAGACTCGAGATTGCCAGTAAATTGTCCTTCAGTACCTCTAGAAAGTATGATGAGATGTGCCTGCATATATTATGATAAATTACGTAATATATTTATTTCTGAATCTTCAGGTTAGGTTTAATAATTGACTTCAAGATCCTAGGAAAGTCTGTTGTGGGTAAGGAATCTCAGTATTGTTTCCCAGTTATCGAGTTACTTCCGCCATGAAACTTAAACAAGACACCAAAACAATACAATTTTAATAATTAGAATTTAAATCTTATTCACACCTTGCCACCACATGAACATCTATCCATTCATCCATCAATTTGTTCTTTACTATGCAAGGCCATACATCAGTACTCATTTCCATTTTTTACAGTGAACTTACAATCGATACTAAATTACGTCACACAATTTTTTCTTCTCACAATTACGAAATATGTTTGCACGTTCCTTAGCTCTAGTCTGCGTGACCGCTGAACGTTTCAATTTCCATATTATTTTTTCTCGTTGATCAGCCTCTCACGTGTACTGCCATCCCGCATTCTCTGGTCCATGTTCCAGTTTCTAAGTTCCGTACCAAAATGCTTTGCTACTAAAGAAATCCTCGTACGATTTCCGCATAGAGTTTACAACGGTTCAACCCTAAATCCTCATACTTCATTACAATGAATTTACTTCTACTGCCTTGAAATTTAAAAAAATCCTAAAATTCGCGGGTACATGTTAACACATCCAGCTTTCACGGGCATCTTCTGTCTTCTCCCATCTGTCACTCACAATACTCGCCTTCAACCATCTTCTTCTACGCACTGATGATTCCCAGAAGTGTCCCTTGTACATTATCCTGCCCACATCTATTCTCTTGTTATCCATTGTTGCTTTAGAATTGGCTTCGTATACGATGTTCCTAAACACATTGTTCCCGTCCGAGTATGTATGTAATTCTCTACATTTGATTCCTCTACACTTGAAATTGCTTTATATGTGGTACAATTTCTATAAAAAGTGTCTCAAAATTTTTGTCCTTGGTTTTTGAATTTATATTTCTTCCTTTATTAAAAAAACATTTGATACGACCTGTGCGTGGCTCATTTCACTCCCATTCTTACCACTTTTCTTGTTGTAATCACAAATATTTCACACTTTTTTTACCTTATTGGGGTAAAACATGACTCACCTAAATATCAACTGCCATTGTGTACATTAGCGCGCAGAAATATTCAAGAAACATGTGGATAACTAGAGATATATTGGATAGATGACGGTGATCCACCGGTTATCGTGGCTCAGAACAACAACTGAAGTCACCGCAGCGCCTCTCACCGTGAGGCCGAGGGTTCGAATTCGCACGGTGGCACGATTTTCGACACTAGGTAGATAGCAAATTCGAATTCAGCCGTTGTATGAAGTACAATTCTAGCGGTCGCCTGCTCTGATCGGTAGTTTTCCGTGGTTTCTCCTATCAACGCCAGGCGAATGCCGGAGCAGTAACCTAACAAACGGGCCACGGACAGCGCGCGATCTTTCCTTCCTTTTTCTTGTCCTATCTACTCCCCTTACACACACACTTGCACTACACTACCACATATTCCGGGAGACCGGTCGGGAGCTTGTCGGGAGCTAGAGCTTGTCGCGGCTGAGGCGGTTCCCCGCTGGTGGGAGAGTCCTGGTTAGGGGGAAACCCCGCTAGCCGACAGTAGGTCGTCGCCGGATCTCGCCATCCGAACGGGGGAAAACCTCCCGAGGAAAAACATACACTAAACTTACGGAACAAATAAACTTAGCAGTTGACATGCCCAGAAACGCTAACAATCAATCAATCATTCACCGCAGAATCTCACGCGTTTTGCATGGAGAAGTTAAAATACTTCAATTTATAATATCGTATGCGATATTTTAAAACATCGAATCCCTACAGAGTGGATTTCTGTTTCACGTTTCCCGAGTTTCAAAGAATCTGCACACGAGAGCTTAAACGAAAACATTTGATGCAGGTTGATTCGTAATAATTTATTGGGTCGTAGCAAAAAGTGTATATAGGAAAATTTCATTAAACATTCGTTAAATATTTGAGTTCATGTTGTAACTCTGTCGGGAACATTCATTAATCTCTCTTGAAAGTTTTATGAATTCCATCCTTTGATTTAGGCTGTATTTGTTCAGTGCTCTTCAATTTAATGGTTTCATAACTTCTTCGCTGTCAAATGTTAAAAATTTAAAAAGTAGCTTGTTGCATTCCGCATTTATGTGCACTTAGTAAAAATCTTCGAATTCTGTCTTCGTATTTTCTTAATTTCTTTCTTCTTCCCTTTCCTATTCCATTTGTCTTTTCTTGATAAACCTGGTTAAGTGCAAACATAATTTTTTTAATAACTTCGTTGAACATATTTGTAAACGAGTATGAGAAAATACAGAAAATATCAAGAATTTTGCAAGGATTTATTTCCCAACAAGTTTTGCATTTAATACTAGCTTCACCAAATTCAATAATATACGCAAACGAATATTTTATAGTAAACTGAGTTACAGGTAAATTCATTTGCATACACTTGACTCTTCTAAATATCTACCAATTAATTAGTATTCGGAAGTGTCTCTTAAAATTTTTACATTATGTAGGAACCACAGAAAAACTAGTTTTGTAAGAAACACATTAAAATGGTATGTAATTAATTAACATTTAGTAAACATATATGCACAACATAATTTTAATTATTCAAGCAGTCATTGAATCGTCACAATCGTTTCTGCACATACGATATCTAACTGATTATAATTATAAATATAAAAATTATATACGGTAAATAACTGATTGCATAAATCCTGCCAAATGCCGAATCAGAACTCCTACCAGAGAACCATTGACCTTGCGCGATCTTTCCATTGCGGTCTTATTCCGATCCTGAGGACAGAGCGAGCGGACGACCTCCAGGTGCACGTGGACCTTCCCATTGATTGACAAAATTTCCGACAAGTGCTGGTGATCCGGACTGTAGTGACTAACCGAGAATCACAATAGGCATTAAATGTTTTGAAATATATCTCAATTTATTAGTATCCAAATGTATATGAATACCTATTGGCCTTCGTTGTCAAAGTCCTTAAATTTTCAACCTTAAAAATCCACCAGTTTGAACCCGCAAACTTGCCCGATTCGCTAACCCTTATAGCACCGAACCCGCATTTCACTAACCTTCCCTCCTTTCACCTCCCTTTCTTCCCCCCTCCCCCAACCTCTCCGCCGTCTCAGTTCTCCCACAATCACTTCAGTTATTCTCCGACTTAGACTGAGTGAACCAGAAAACTCTTGTGTGACAGTAAGGAAAGATTGCGGGCGCCTGTGGCCCGTATGTTAGAGTACTGCTCCGGCATTCGCCTTGTTTGATTGGAGAAACCACGGAAAACTACCTATCAGATCTACCATCAGATATAATTCTCCTCCAGAAAACGATTGAGTTCCATCTATCTAGTGTTGAAAATTCTGCCACCGTCGGGACTCGAACTCTAGGGCCTCCGGGTCAGAGGCACTGCGGTGACATCTGTTGGTACCCTGAGCCACTTCAGCCGATGTCGCCGTCAAATTCGTAGGTTGACTGCTCAGGTCGTTGATTTCGTAGTTTGGTTGGTAGAACCTCTTCTCGTTCAAAGAATGGTTTATTACAGTCTTCAGGAAACATTCTGACAAATCGGATGTTACTTCAGTGCATTCACTTAGGAAGAGGAATACTCGTTTTGTGTTTCTACTTTAGGAATAAAATATTGCGTATTTTATTGTGGTTGTCGAAAAAATTTCCGAACGACCCAAGTAATAATTTCTTAAGAACTGGAGAGTTTAACATGTATATTATTGGACGACTTATGTTCAACTGTACCTCTTAGGTGTGTACAAAAGTCCGAGTTCTAGTTGGCCGAATTCATCACCCCTCAGAATTTATTACGTCTCGTGCAGTATTCTCATACCAACTACTTTTACTTTCAAAGGTTTAAAACATCTGAACTCGATGAGGTTTACACGCGTGCAAACCGTTAACCACCAACCACCAACCTGTATTCTGAACAATAATCAGAAGCCAATGGGTTTCGTTCGTGACAGTTTTCCTCGCAGAGTCCAGGCGCTGGTACCGGGACGTGAAAATGGTACGAGTAAAACTGTCACGTATCCTCTTTAAACGTAGAAACGGTTCTTCGTAATTCTCAGATGGAATTTAAACTGCTTGTAGGCGTAATACAATAATATGTCATACTGTATTATTTTATAAAACAGTTGAATGTAATACTAATTGAATGTGGCGTCTCTGACACCTTAAACTGTTTTAAAATATTTTTCATTTTATGAAAATTTCTAAATGACATGCATTGCTTCAAGTAAGTTCTTACAGTCTCTGGCATTCAACATACAACATACCAAGGAATCGTAGTGGCTGATAAGGTTATACTCCCGTTCAAAAATTAGCAGGTGTAATGGACTAAAGCAGAGTTCCACTATAACCCTCATGTACAGATATTGGTAAATATGAAATATTTCTATTACATTTTGAAAAAAAAATAATTTTAACAGTTCACCGTAAATAGTGATTGTAATTTTCCAGAATTTATAAACTTCCCTCATTTCATTAGTTTTGGACAATACGTACTGAAGGACGTGAAACAATATTTTCAGGTTTTCGATTTTCCTAATTCCTCTACCACTAGGTTGCATAATTCTCCCTGGATTGGGGTTCTATAGAAATTCGTAAGAATACTTTACGTAGAATGTGAGATTGTGTTCTAGTCGCAGTTTGTATGCTAAACGGGTAGTAAGACGTGATCTCGTGAGTAAGACGATGCTCAGGTGTTTTGTCATGTGGCTGGGTATGACACCCAGAACAATTAATACTGAGATAGACCTCACCATCACGGTTTCTCGATCTTCATCTGATCAATTCTAGAGTTTGTTGGAATGACCACTAACAATTCGTTTTTCTCTTTCACAACGTTCAGTTCTAACAGGAAGAGACATCCAATTATGAATTACCTGGATCATAAAATTTCACAGTATTTTTGCCTTGGATTTAAAGGCCTTGTTTGCCTTGTGATTATACCACTGTTTTCACTGTTTGTCATACTTTCTGTATTGATTTCAATGTAATACAGACACTCCGTCATTTTCTTTGACCAACTAGATCTCTTTCAAGCGTTGTTTAACTTTGATTGCCCACTCTGTTCTAATTTTTGGAGAAAGGAACGGGCACGAACAAAAATTAAAAAGATATATGATCTACTCAAATGAATTAAGAGTAATTAAAAGAGATGAATTTAACACAGCACACGAACTTAACACTGACGTGCGAACGAGTCGCTTGTGTTACAAGAGACAAAAGAGACGAGACAATTTCTTAAACCTTTGCACATGGTTTGATTGCATCATCATCAGCGCTCCTTCAAAGACTTCTCACTCCTTTACGGTGCATTATGGACCATCGACCTCGTCGCAGGGAGAGACTAGGTCAAGCGCCGGCGCGGCGGTTCAGATGCAGGTCGCCCCCTGTTCATCGCTCGCAATAGGCGTCGGTCCCCGGTGTCACCAGGCGGCATTTTGCACATACAATATGCGACCAACACAATCCTTTGGGGCAGCAATGACCTTGGCAGTTGGCAGCAGGTGCCTGTAAAGAATGTGCGAAGGATCGTATTACTACATCTGGTTACAGCATCGGTTGTGTCCCTCCGGTCGAATAACAGCTGGGATAGGCTGTTTAGCTCAGAGCATACCGTCGCCTGTGCAGCGACTTTGGCCGAGAGATTCCTTTAAGGAGAATTCTAGCTGTCGGTTGCTCAAATTGGTAGTTTGCCGTGATTTCTCCGATCACGCCAGGCTATTGCCGGAGCATTACCCTAACAAACGGACCACGGACCGTGCACGATCTTTCCTATCTCTTCCTTGTCCTATCCTCCCTCCCTTACACACTTACACATTTACATACTATACACTCACTATCACGTAAGTGGAGAGACTAACTTATCCCGGCTGGAGCAGTGCTGTGCTGATGGGAGACACTTGGTTGGAGAAAACCTCGCTAGATGACGTGTAGACAGGCAGATAGACGCCAGATCGCAGCGTAGGAATATCACCGCCACATCCTGCAACGAAATCATACACTAAACCTACTGGACTAATGACCTTAACAGTAGACGGGCCCGGAAACATCAATCAATGAATCAATCAATCAATCAATCAATCAATCTGAGAGTGTCGCTTTCATCTGCCCAGTTCACCTCAATGTCAGTTGTGAGTGTATTCGGGACTTGTCCGAGGTTAGTCTTTTCTTACGAAACGACTTATTTCAAACCGCGACTTGTAATTGACCGACGCCCGGTAAGTACGGTAATACGGCAGCGCAAATCCCACTTCATCTCTTTCGACATGGGTGGGCCAGTTATATGTTGCAACGTTTCTAAGAGATGAACTAAAACACATATTATTTTATTATGAAGAGTTCTTAACGACCATAAATTAAGACTTGAAAAGCAGGTTAACGGGGCTTGGTCAGAAAAATGTACACTAGTTGTTTGCCAACGTTTCGGAAACTTTTATTTCCATCCTCAGGGCTAATATAAAAGAAAATGAAAAACAACACTGTTCATGAATAATGTTACCAAAAAACACACGTATGAGAAACAATTTTTAGCTAAGTTACAAAATATTTGCAAATTTCTTTTATATCATAACATAAACATTACATACCTTACAAGAACAACTCAACCCATTCACTGCACCATCCTCCATCTCCGGCACCTCCCATGCAATGAGGGACACAGCATCACCCTCACCACACCAACACACAGCATGACTGAGACTAGCACGATGTTGGGTGGTGAGACGAGAATAAATATCATGCCTGAGTGAGGTACATGCCAGCTTCCGGTGCGAGTTTACAATTAATTTAAATTAGAAAATGTGCTATTTTATACTTCAAAAATTTTTTTTATATTAAAGTGATATATAAAAATTACAGATTGTTATTTCTACTTTCTTGTAAGATAATTATCACAATATTATTATTATTACTTTATATTGTGAACAACACCACAACAAAAGAACCGGATATGAATATACATAATACCACCTTAAAAACTAAAAACGATACAGGCAATTGGATATGAAACAGGCTAACACTAATTTCACAAAAGACATTAATTAAATAATTTACAATTAACAGATTAATCAGATTATTGTGTAACCTAAAACCTTAATCTTAGTATTATATGACCATGTGAACAGTTCCAATAATATGAATTATATAGATGTGAAAATTATAATAAAAACACACAAAATCACCTTAATCTATAATGTTAACAATTACACGGAATTACATTATTACATAACAATTACATTATTATACCTACTTTTAACATGGGAGTTGTCAATAAAAATAATAATAATAATAATGATAATATGGCATAAGGCCAATTTAGATTATTGTCTATTAACCTTAACAAATGTTGTGAGGTGAGACAAAAACAGAAAAAATTTTAGACTGGGAAATATCCAAAAAAACATAATTTATGTTCCATTTTACACACATAAGCATCGGTATGAGCAGAAAGGCCCTATTGAAGGTAAAATATGAAGGCAAAATGACAATGATGACAGACTGGTATTGGAACAAAAAAATTTCTATTAATAATAATAACAATAAGTTATTTGGAATTGGATTTATGGGAATTATCATATTTGTTAATGAGATTGACATAGATTTTACTGAAACCCTCAGTATCTGTTTTTTTGTTAACGGTATTGTGTTTGTTGATGTGTATCATTTCCTTAATGGATCTTTTTTTGTAATTATTTTCTTTGTCCAAAATCTGAGTTTCAAGAAATTTAAATGAATGGCCAGTGGATTTTGTATGTTGAGCAAGTGCACACGAGGGGGAGTCTTTCTTCAGATCATACTTGTGCTGGTACAACCTTTTTTTAAGGTATTGTCCAGTCTGTCCAATATACACTCTATCGCAACCCCCACATGGTACCGAATACACTAAGTTGCTCATGAACTGTGCAGGTATCCTATCTTTAGTTTTACTAAACACAATGTTGTTAAGAGTTCTTTTGTTTGAAAAGGCTATTGAATGATTGTCTGTAGTTAGAATTTTGCCCAAGGGCTCAGATAACCCTTTCACATATACAATGGACTTGTGGGGTTTGGTGGGTTCAGTATTAATCTTGGCAGCAGGGGGGGGGGGGAGAATTAAACAAAATTTTATTAATTAGCTTTGGAGGAAAATTGTTTTCTTGGAGAATTTTTTTTACTCTAGAGAATTTCATAGATCAAATTTGAATATTCAAATTTAGAATATAGAATATTCAATATAGAATATTCAAATATTCAAAAAAGTTTCTACACCGCTGCCTGGATGGAGAGGGGCACGAGGTTTAATCAGACTTCTTGGTTAACGACCAGGTAATCCAGCTCTGCTTGCGCCCAATCCATTACTCTCGCAGTGTACCTCCTCATTGGTAATGTTCACGCACTGATGCCATGAATGAGACATTTCCACTTAGCCTGATTCTGTGCAATCGCCTTTTGCACCTAAAAGATCTTCATTTGTTGATATCGGAGATATCATATGATATATGATATCTTCATATTGGATCTTAATATGTTGATAGAAGACACCAACTGCCTTCTAAATACTTCGGCTTCCTACATGGACATGCCTTTTATTGATGTCTGGTTCGAGAGTTCGATATTCGAAGTGTTGGTGATACTATCTGGGCGAATTAGTGGCACACATGTCTAAACCAAACTCCATTGTGTTACCACTGCAAAACACCATACTGAGTTCACTCGTAGCAGTAAGTCTTGCTACTTTCAAACTTTTCACAGATCTTGAGCTGAATCTTATAAAGGAGTTGGAATAATCTAGGCCTCATCGCCGATATTTGATACCACGGTCAAGCCTTACACAGAACTACAATGAAAAGCAGTGGAGTGAGTGTAATCTTGTAATGTCAATCAGGGTATTCTGATATTTACGAGAAAGCATCCCTTAGTTACCATGTGCATGTTCCAGACGCACAAGCATTATTTGAGGAATATCAGGATCTTTTGAATTACGCCATACTTTTAATCTCAATATCCAAATGTGTAGCAGCGAGTTGTGTGTCTTTCTGTAGACGCTTCCAATGGCATGCAAGTTCGTCTCCAGTATAATTGAGTTATGTAGGATCTTATGGATGATCAAAGTATATTATGTCGCTCTTAATCGTCTTCCTTATCTTCTTTTCTAAATAATTGCATTATCAATATGGTCTTATATTTCATTTGCTGTTATGGATTAGAAGAGCATACAAATGTAGCTTGATAGGCATATTACGGGCTGGTAGTTGGTAAGTTATGCATTCCTCTTCCTCAGATAAAAACCTTCATTTGTCTGGAATTCATTTACCGCTTTAAAGAGTCCGTGTCAAATGGAATAAGCAAAGATTATTGATGCAACAGAGAACGCTGTAAAAGGTCAACTGGTCTGTCTCCAGAACAGACTATTTTTTCATCATAATTGCTCGATTTTTACTCTTTCATCATCTTCGATATCATTCCGATCTTTATCCATAGCAGTTCCTTACATTGTTGCCAAGGTCATTTCAATTAATTACTGATTTGTACCAAAGCAAACTTTCAATTTTGCGCTGGCATTCTGTAATCTCAAATGCGATGAGTAGAGACCGATTTTTTTTGTTGTAATTACATAGCTTTTTGAACTTCTCTTTTCCGTTCTCAAACGTTTTGGAATTCTCATGCGGTATTGTTGACGTAATTACATGAAGCAATAAAAAAAGTCATTTCTGTCAACTTAAGATATTTATTTAGAGAGCCGGCTTTCGACGGCTTCAGTCAACTAATAGTGTTTCAAAAATAGGGGCATAATTTCAAGTATGTATTCCCCATATGTCGACAATCAAAATAGTTCATTACAACATGTGTCCGGAAAAGCACATTTCCGAGCTATGGCGTACATAACACTGAAATTCACTGGAAAGCTTTTCCTTTCGCAGGTCGTTGCCATGAAAGACGACATTAACAGAACACACTGACAGTTCATTCCGAGGCGAAGGTTACATTCAGTGTTGTGTTTGGCGTTCGACTGTGCGTCATGTACTTAAATCAGGAACTGTCAGACATGCACTTCATGAACGTAAGGCGGACGACAATGCTGCACTGGCTCGTTGATTGTCCAGCAACAATGTCCAGATCGACAGAATTTGTACGTCTCCATCGCCGTCTGTGAGAGCGTGGAAAATTTAACTCTCCTGGTTTAGATAATTTATTTAATTTGCTTTGGGCATTAAGCCCGGTGGCAAATTCTTTACACTTACTATACATCTAATACTATAATTTAATAATGAATATTAAAAATACAAACAATTCAATTCACAGAACAACATTACTCCATTTAAGGCATGCCTACTAAATGTAGAGGCCCTTGACAGACTACTGATCCTATCGCTTACTCTATTATTAGAATTTAATCTTGGCCTAAAAGTGTAAATATTTCTAGGAAAAGTCTCCATTAGTCCTGCAGACAAGGTATTCCATGACTCAATAGCCCTATTTACAAAAGAGTATTTTCCAACATTTGTTCTCTGTTTCCTTGGACGTATTTTCCTAATATGGTCGTGACGTGCTAAGTAGACGGGTTCATGCATTCTTTCCTTGGGGAGAGGACGACCAAGATCTAAAATACCAGCTGTAAAGGAGGAGATTCTGAACGCTGTGGACACGACTCCTATCAGCACACGAAGGTTACCGTTGCAAGTGAATGTTCCACATACGTCTGTCTGGAGACTGTTGTAAGAGTGTCAATTTTATCCTTATCATTTGCAACGTGAACAGGCTCTGTGTCCAGCAGATTACTCTGCACGGGTTAGGTTCTGCCAGTGGCTCTTGCAGCAGTGTGGTGCAAATCTGAACGTTCCTGCCTGAGTATTATTTACAGATGAAGCACAGTTCACACGAGATGGCATTACAAATTTCCACAATCAGCATGTATGGGCATATGAAAACCCACGCGCAACTGTTCCATCTCATCACCAGGTGCCGTCCTCCCTCAATATGTGGACCGGTATCATTGGTGATCGATTGGTTGGACCCCGTGTACTTGTAAACAGTCTTACGGGACAGGCGTACACAAACTTCCTGCAAAACACCACACCTCATGTTCATGAAGACACTCCACTGATCAATAGAGACCGGATTTTTATGTAATTATATATTTTTTTCTTTCTGCTTACCGTTCTAAAAATTGTATTCTCGGCGAATCTACGCCGTCCCAACACAATATCAAAATGTTCGATCACATATTTTACATATTTTGCTATTTTCACAAAATATTGTTTTTATTCCATCATTTTTTTTTCAATTTTTTGGCTTATTGTTCATGAAAAGAAGTATTAGAAAACGCACTTTTTCCTACATCATTACTACGTGCTGTCTACACGAGGTACGCCACATGAAGACGCCGTCGGATGTTCTCACAGTCCGGCGCGCCTGCTTCAGTTAGTAGCTTCTTCGGATAGTCATGAAGGATTTGCGACTGACAGGAAGGTTGTATGACGCAAATCGTACATAAATTTGTGCTCTCGAAATGATTTTTAAAACGTTTGTACTATTTTAAAATTAGTTAAGGATTTTTTTATATATGTAATTTTGTATTATGTAAATATTTGTTTTATAATTATTGTATTTTAATATTACATATTATATCCCATTTTATAAATTTATTACAAATTTTTACTGTTTTCATTACGTACTTATGTACATATTTTGCCGTTTCATACTACATATTTTTCCAGTCTCTACTGATCAGTCGTCAACAATCTCACTTCTGGCAATGATGGCGCTCCTGCTCACTTCAGTCGTACGGCTCGACGATACTGGGATCGAAGGTTTCCTGTTCGATAAAGGTGACCCAATTGTTTGGCCTCCACGCTCACCTGATCAGGACCCTCTCGATGTTTACTTGTGGGCCCATTTAAAATCATTAGTGTATTCGTCTTCGGTGCCTGATTTGGAGCCTCTTCGGAAGCGAATTGTGGCATCTTGCGAGAACACACGCAATATAAGTTTGGGATCGTGTTCGCAGGTCAAAGAGACATCGGTGTTTAGATCTGTATTCAAGCAGGAGGTGCACATCCCGCTGGTGGGAAAGTCCTGGTTAGGGGGAAACCCCGCTATCCGACGGTAGGTTGGCACCGGATCTCGCCATCCAGCGGGGGAAGATCACCGCCGTCTCACGAGAGAAAAACATGCACTACACTTACGCGACTAATGACTTAAGCTGTCGACGCGCCCGGAATCACTAACAAGCCACCAACCTACTCCGATTCGAACCACTGTCCTTAGCAACGCAGCGCTAGTTCCACCCGCCAGCGCCCCGCACCGCTTCGGTCGCCGTCAACTCTCGGCCGACGCGCCATCAAGCTCCCGCGTCGCCTCCGCCTCGCTGTCCGCTTATTCTGTTACATTTCTTCCCGGCTCCCTCGCCGCCGCCTTCGCCGCGTCAGCCTCATAACCAGTTTTTCCGGTCACAAGAAAGACGCACGATTCCTTCAGTTTTGAGAAGTTTCAGAAAACAAAAAGCTCTGGAGCTGGGGCGCGTCGGCGGCGGCGGCGTCGGCCAGATCCGCTCTCTCGTTATTGGTTGATTTAGTGGTGTCGGTCCAGGCGGCGGCAAGGAGCACGGGGCGGCGGCGGAGGCGGCGGCGGCGGCGGCGCGGCCGTCAGTCGCGGCTGACAGGCCGGCGGGGCGCGGTACAAATATGGGCGCCGGCGGCTGGCCGGCAGGTAAATTAATCGGCGAATTGAACGCGACATGCGCGCGGACAAGCGTCCACGAGGCGGCAGCGGCGGCGGCGGCGGCCAAAAGGACTGCTGCGACGCGACCCGCGTGAAGGGCGGAGTGGGGGGGGGGTGAAGGGCGGGGAGGGGGCGGGGCGGGGAGTGTGACGGGGAGAGGTTGTCGCGACTGCCGCCTCGCCTCGCCTCACCTCAGCTGCAAGTGGGACTGTGATAAAACGCCTCCTGAGTTGCTCCTGCGAATGGATTTGCGCTCGGTGCCGCTTCGTCATGTGTATTGAAGCGAGACCAGGAGGATTGCGTTAATTTGCAGATGAGCGTCCTGATTGACCGAGGTCAGTGCACTTTGCTTGTCGAGAAATAAGCTTGCATTAAACATGATCGAAGTGGGGATGTTTAATTTAATTGGTTCGAACACAAAGTGGGATAGAATAAGAACCTTCGCTACTCGCATTAATTACATTGATTTGCTTTCTCAATAGATGACATACATTTTACAGTTCAAGGAAGTGAAATAATTGTTTTACAGAAATAAATAAAACGTGTAATAAGTACTTTTATAACAAAACTGATGGTTAATTTTATAAGCCTTTACATTCCGATAAAACCGGAACATTACTAAGCATTGATCTCAGATTGTTTTATTTACAATTTTTAAATTACATATACTTATAAAATTTAAATCTCTTTATAGTTGATATTAAGTATCAGATAAATAATTGATTCTGTAGATTTCATATCAGCTCTCTTAAATAATGTTACTACTTCAAATTACGAAAACTAAAAAATCTCTTATTATCAATATGTTCCTTAAAAGAACTCATTGTAATTTACAATGAAAGAATTGTCTGCATTGGAATTGAAAAGTTCCATGAAGGTAAAAACTTGATTTCATTGACAAAAAAAAACATTTCAAATTAAGTAAAAAGTTGCAAGAAGATGCAAGCAAATTACAATTTTTTGAATTCATTCTCAAGAAGGGTAAAGCAAACCAACCTACTTATTCCTATTAGTTTTACCCATTCATTCGCTTGAGTTTACAGCTACGCTACCTTTAACTATTTTCCTAACTTCTTAACATAATGTTTCACAACGCCTTAAAATTATTTCCTAAAATTATTTTGGAACGGCATTTAACCCATATTTGCCCGGTGTTCCATTATTGGAAGGAGAGGCAATAAATGTGTCTCCGACTTCTTATCGCGGAACGCACGTGGACGCTTCCTTACATTCCTGCCACTTCAAGAGAGGGATTGAATTTTCTGAAAGTGCCGAAAGTTGATTTCAGTTCCCGTTTGTTTGCCAAGAGTAGAATTATTATTGAGCCGACGTTTCCATGCTAGGACTAAGAATAATTGAAGGTAAAAAATTGGTGTTATATTTTTACGTTAAACTTTTTGCTTCTATGAAAATTGTGAATGACATTGTCTTTATATCAGAAATGTAACGAATTTTGAAATTATTGTTATTTAGCTCAGCTGGAAGCGATTTTTCTAAAATGTTCCAATATTGGAACACAAGGCCCGAATGGTACCATGAATTGTTATTTTAAAATTTATCTAATATATCTTTTATTCTCTCGTATATTTAACAACAGATCAAATAGTTACGTTTCTCGAGAAGGCTAATGACTACTCTAGTGCATCTATCTTCATTGTGCCTCCAAAAGATGGACGTATCAGTGGTGAGAACAGCGGTGATAAAGACTGGATAATAATAACTGAATAATGCATATAGTTTTATTTGAATATTTTAAGTCATGTATAAGAGATTTATTCCATTTTTTGCAGAAGTGAATTGAATTTCACACTTGGCCGTGTTTCAAACAATAAAGAGATTTTTTAGACATCCTACATTTAACCCGTATACGATCAGGCATACGATCAGGGAGACCGCAACGAATTTTCAAGGTCATATTTCAATTATTTCCCGCTGTTGGCGATACTGTCGTTCTCGCTACCTTCATTTCTCTTCGCTCCTTAACAGTCAAGACTCAGTTTCCTGTTTGGATTCAACTGGCGAGGTTCGTGACACTGAACTTTTGGAGCCGTCTCGTAGACCGCATGCCTGAGTTAGTGGTCTCAATTAGCCCTATGTTAAGAACCACATTTTACAAATATATTTTTATTTTCAGTTCATTTTATTTCTCAACGTTTTTTGTCTATTTCAACTATGAAAAAATTGTTTTAAGTCAACACCTTTGTTAGAATTGAAATACGATTAAGATAAAGTATTGTAACAAAGCTGAAACTGCAAATGTTTAAATTTGAGCTAGTATGTCATGCAACAACATATTTATAATAAAATATTTCTTCTGTTGCATTTAATAAATAAATAACTTATCTAATAGAAATTGTCATTTCTACAATAGTTGTTTGGTTTTTGAAAAGAATTAATTGATTTACAGAGGAGTCTTTCTGACAGCAGAGTGGTATTAGTGTAACAAAAATACTGTAGTGTACAAAAGGCTGTAGTTACGGGTTAAGTGAAAGGTAGATTATTTTATGTTCATATATAATATATATTACATTTATGTTCATATATATATAAAGTGCACACGTCCCATATTATTATTATAAAGTCAGAGAAAAGATACAAGTAACATAATTACTTTCACTCAACAGTTGACAAGACGTTGCAAATTCAAATTTTGACGTGACAACTTTCAAATATTTGAAAGTTGGACTTACAATAAAATTAAACGACACTTTGCAGCAACTGAATACATGACAAAAGTGGCTAAAAAGTTGGCTGAAGAAAATGTAATTTTGTCCATACCTGAAAGTAAATTTGGTAAGGCGTTAGAACTGTAGATGAGAGCAGGGTACCGTATTATGAAAGGCATGGAATCACACTCGCGGTAAACCGATTAGATATGGCTATAAATGTGGTGGTTTTAGATGTGGGGTATCCAATTCATTTCAACCCTTACTTCGTACAAAAATGAAACCCGACTCATAGAAATGAATCTTTAGGAACATGTGCTTCAATTGACCTACTGTTTACCTAAAGTTAATTCTTTCAAAATATATGGTGACAGGTTGTTCTCTAACTTATCATTGGCAAATAACCAGGGAAATATGGATTTAGGTTGCACTGGTACAATACACAAAAATTGAATTGAAAATTTTCTACTTTAAGGAACTAAAATATTAGACTATGTAGTTCATATATAGTTCGCTCATGACCTATGTATTTTATGCGACTTAAAATAAAAATAATTTAAAAAAATTAAAATGTTAGAAAAAACCTAAAGGCACTTTCGATTATAGAGTTGATAAAAGTAGTAACTGTCTGACTTTGGAGTGACATGGCAATCGCATTGTACTACACATGATAAGTACTTACGACTCACTTCATCCTCTAAAAACTGTTAATAGATGAGTTTCAAGTAAGAAAAAAAAGTTTTGATTGTGCAGTATGACACAGTATGATATAATAAATTAATGCGATGTGTTGATATATTTGACGAAAATTTAGACAGCTATAGAATTAAATCA
The DNA here is from genome assembly GCA_011170035.1 of Teleogryllus occipitalis. Classification (NCBI taxonomy): domain Eukaryota; kingdom Metazoa; phylum Arthropoda; class Insecta; order Orthoptera; family Gryllidae; genus Teleogryllus; species Teleogryllus occipitalis. The sequence goes on from BLKR01006489.1 coordinate 18,191, forward strand.
GAACCAAAAAATAGTGGTGGCTTGTATTCGTATTCTCTGCATTGATATCGCAATTCACAATGAGTGGTAGCTATTTAGGAAGACAGAGCAAGGTCAAAAAATGTACCTCCTTTCTTTCAGAAGATCTATTGTTCAAAATTATCGTCAAAAGTACAAACTTTTCTCCTCAACAGGTGGAAAACCTAAAACTAGCAAATCACTGATATCTTACATATTACAGTCTGTGAGATTTCATGATACAGGACACTGGACTTCCCAGCAACAAAGCAAGAAATATGTGCAATATGTAAAAAGAACACAACCAATGTAAAATATGTAACTTAAAAGTGCATGAAAACTATTTCAAACTGCTTCATACTCCAAACAAATTATTTAGCTTTTATTTTGGTACAGAAAATAACCAAATTGTAGTCTTTCTTTAAGTTTAAATAAAAATATTATAGATGGAACTTTGTTGAAAAACCCTGGACCTGTTCATGTCTGTTGTTCCAATATTGGAACAGTCCAAAATTTGAAAACAACAGAAAATATTATAATTTTCATTTAGAATATATAAATATACATAAACTCGGGCAAAACGTGTGAGACAATACACTCATAGAAACAATTAAACGCACTAAGAAAACAACAATTAGAAATTTTGAATAATGTTTATTTTCAGAAATAGCAAGCAATCAAATACACAGGTCGTGCTTCATTTACTAACGCAAGAAAGTATTGTAAACGGCTAATTTTGGACACAAAAACTCGTACTGCCGGGCCTTGGTAACGAAAAAGCGGATAAATCCAGTTGCTAAATATAGAAAAAAAATTCCTCTAACACGTGGTGTACTCAAAATCCATGTTTAGTGCGACCTTGATACCGAAAAATTGATTGACGGCAAAACGTCTGTCTGTCCATCTGTCTGTGCACAACGCTTGCGCATAAACCGTTCAGCCGATTTGATCCAATATTGATATTCCCAAATCGTTCTGGCTCATGTCGCGGTCCCTAGAATTTGAAACCGATATTTCAATTTTGAGGGGGTACGTTACATGAAGTCCCTCGGATATTTTTAAAAAAATGGCTCTAAATGTTTTGATTAAATTTTGTGGTTGAATAGCGCGAAGGACGTTTAAGAGACCGATGAAGATTTCATTTTCGTTGAAATCCCTGATTTTTTGAAAATTGCAACAAAATATTTTTAAAACTACAAAATTGAAGATACAGATTTTTGCCTGAGACAAATTCAGTACAAAATTTAGCTCTTTGAAAAAGGTCACGGACAAGTTTTTGTAAAAGTTAGTAATTTTCGCGTAATTTCTGTTGAAAATTAATAAAACAAATATGGGCGTTCCGCCAACTATGGGCAAGAAAAATTATTTTGAGAACAGTAATGGATCAAAAGGACATGCAAATTAATTAATGTTATTTTAATTATAATTACTATTGAAATTTCCAATGTTCATTTGTTTATACTGTATTCTTCAATTTGTGAATAAATAAGATTTTTTGATTGTGAATAATTAACTAATTAATAATTGAACATCAGTAAAGAGCAGTGAAAAACATTTCATACAAAGATAAGAGTTAAGTAGGGTTTACTAATTGAATGTATCGTCGCCGACGCTGTATACTGTTTTAAAAGTTTTTTCATGTCCATTGTAGAAATCACGACCGTTAATAAGTAGTAGGAAAATGGATCACGGGATCGGTCAATTAATGGATTACACTAGTTTGCCAACGTTTCGGAATATTTTATTCCATCATCAGGGCTAACAACCAAAAACACAATCACAATAAATAAGGACAAACTCTTCTGAACAACAACATAAAAAAACATGAATGAACATACATGTGGAACAATAATTACACAGATAACTAAATAAATAAATACATTATACACCGTATATCTAAGTTAAGGTCATATAAAGGATACACACCTTACTAATACATATACTGGTCAACCATAATATTTCTCCACAGCACAACTCCAATACAGAGTTGCTGAAGCACCCACGTCCATAGCAGGTCCGACCATGGCCACGGCCCGAAAGAAAGTGAATGAAAAACCACTGTATTGTCAGGACCACGTGCTACGCGTTTTTTCATGTGATGAAAATTTCTAAATGTCATGCATAGCTAAGTTCTCACGGCCTGTGGCATTGGATGTACCAATGAATCGTAGTAACCGATAATATACTCCCGTTCCAAAATTCCCTACACTCAATGACCTAGCATTTTACCCCCATATAGGATATGAACGGGTAATATTTCAATTTCAAAATAGTAAACGCTCTAAAAAATTTGTGAAAAGATATGGATGATGCGAATAGTTAGAACAGTACGACTACATTTCGTACGATTTTTTTTATAATATGCACATAAATATACTTAAAAGATCACCTACAAGCTTCGACGTTATTCTCTAATCCTAATATAAGATAATTCTCAGTTCCGAAAATTCTGTTACAAAGTGTGCTACAATTACATTTGATTCTTCCCGGGTATTTGCATGCTTAATAACGTAAATGTGAAAAGTCGAATATGCATGTACTTCCGTTCTCTCACATTACTCACAGTTCACGTTTTCTCCGTGGGATTCTTCAAATTTAATAAGTTCCTAGGTAATTCTGTGCTTAGTTGCAAATTTATTAATTAATACGGTAGTATGGGCGAAATACTTCACACATCTTATGTTCAAAGCAGCATCTAATATAATTGACAGATCTGCCGCGTGTTTCACATGTTCCGGAACAGTGTTGTCATCCTAGAAGAAGAAAATAATGGCGTCATGGAGCAAATATTGCCTCAGGTACGGAGGTTTAATTAACGCCACCTACATAGATCTATTTAAGTAGCGTTGGTTTAATTCTCCGTCTACCCACTGAGATCGCAGCGCTAAAACAAGCAAAAACACGTTTGGGGAAATTTCTCAGAATCTTGTGGCCAAATCCGAAAACAAAAGATCAGTTTCCCATCAGGAGATGGAGACGCGTCGAATGCCACCTCGTCTGTCTCGATCGGTGCAAAGGAAGAGGTCTAGCCGCGAGTGACGGATGTGCACATTCGCACATCCGCAGTTCTAGAAGGATATTCCTAAAGATGAGCCAAAGTGACAGTTCGCTAAACAAGTGAACATCACATGTATTTCAGGGAAGAATCCCTCCGCCACAACAGCTGTTCAGCCACGCCCCTTCATGAAGTGCTAATGGCTCCTGTGAAAACATCCCTATGCAGAAGTCTAAGAGTTTCGCTGAGGTATATGCACGTACGCGAGTCCGGGAAATATGTAAATTTAATGACGTATGTGGAAAATCTCCTAACATGCTCTCACAATCAGTAAACGAAAACCGCCACGAATGTAAAAAGAAAGCTCTCAATCACAGCTCGCCACACAACAACACAATAGCCGAAAACACGTTCACCAGTACGCATGTCACATTCAAGTCTTCCTGGTCACTTTGGCTCATTCTTAAGAATATCCTTCTATACTCAAATACTGTATAGGAATAGCTTCACAACTACGTGTCGTTTTAGGCGCGATTTGCAGCTACAGAATGACCCAATGCCCTCTCCCTCAGGAAAAATGTCGTTCAAAATTCTATCTTCCACACTGCGCCGACAAACTTGGACACCCCTCGGCCTGGGGGAGGGCAGGGGGAGGGACGCGTTGACCAATCGCTAGCAGGTAGAACCACAGTTGTCTCTGATTGGTGCAACATCCCAAGGGGCAGAAAGAACGCTGTCTCAGGGGGAGGGGGCTAGTTCATTTACGTACGAGACGGAAATATCGTCATATTTCCCTGCCGAAGGAGATAGTTTGCCTGCGCGTACGCCACGACGAAGAAAATATTTCTAAGCGGGGTTTTCCGTCCAGAATGATTTTCTATAGACCAGTAAATATTTATCATTTTAGCAACAATTATGCTAACTTTTAGTAATCGATTAGTAACTCCTGACAAACTGCTATTTTGAGATATTCATTTCAGGCACAATTTGCGGAGCCTTCCCGGCCGTTCTAACGCATATTTCGAATTTGTTTATAAAATTATAAATTGTTGCAAAATTGTTAATTCGCTGTTTTTGGTTCTGGGACATCGGGAGACTCTCCCCACTTTAGATTTGCAAAATTTGGAAATTGTTTATAAATTTTCAATTGTTGCAAATTTTTTATTGTCTAATCTGAATGGCGTTTAAATGTGATGCAAAATTCCGGAATCCGTTCGGTGCTATTATATCTCGTTCTCGAGATATATGTAATTGTTTATAAGAAATTAACATCTTAGTAGACCCCATTTGTTTGCGCTTAATTCATTCGCGCTAGCAGAATAGCGTGGGATGGGCATACTGAAAAAACAGTTCTCCAATGCCGCGCTTTTGCATACCTAATTCGCTTAAAATGCACTTGCTTGTAAACAAATTCTGTGGCCAATTTAATTATGCTAAATTTGTATTTTTACGGTGAGTATGAGCATAACTTTTATTTGGTTTTTATATTCTCTTTTAAGTCCTACAATTTGCAAGTCGATATATTTATCAAATATGAAAGAAATTGATTAGAAAAAAATTTTTTCAAGGTGCATTACGCCCAAACAATTGTTTCTGTTTTTCTATCAAAGGGATGTTGAGCAACCGAATAACTGTATTATTAATTTTTTTAAGTCCCCTGTTAACACCGAGAGTCAGAAACTATTTGTTCCTCTTGTTTAACCATTACCATTAAAAAATAGGGAAACATATTGCTTAGCTGTTTGCTATAAACTGCACTGGATTGGATGAAGGTAGTGTTAAGGTTTTCAAATACAGAAATATTCAATTTTGTGATTTGAAAGATCACATGAGTAGAATCACACATCACAATATTTACACAAGTATAGAAATTTCTAAATAAACGTATATAAACTTTAAGTTAATATTTTCAATTCAATTTATCATTCCTTTCTAAAACTGTTAATTTGATGATTTCATTGTATAATATTCAAATCAGAGCTTTATGTGCTAAATTTACGCATTGTTAATACATATTTTTAAACAACATTAATATATTTAATATACACTTAAAAGGTTTTTAGATTGGCGAACGTTTCAATGAAATTTCATGAATTCCTAAATGCTTGAAAATAAATACTTATAAAATTAAATTATTGTAGCGTGTAAAAATATAACAAACTCACGTATTTGGTAAAACGAGTTGATATTACTAAAAGAAAGCAAAACAGATGTTATAACAATTCAAGGAGATTTAGCGTTTGTTTACAGTTTAGTAAATATCAATGCTCTAGCATTTCCCAGTAAAAATACATAGAACGAACTTGGTGGTCAAGTGATATGACCTTCCCAACACAGACTACATTTCAGTATCGTCAGAGTTCGAAGGTGGTTTGTTGGCCGCCATTCTACGAATCTATCAAAACCTTGAATTTTGCACGACCGTTTGTACAGGGAGAACGTAGACGTTTATTAAACGGCAACGGGATATTCGAGGTATCTAATTTGCACTCTTTGAAAACGTTTAACCATTATAAACTATCCCTAAGAAAAATATCAAATAAACAATGTTAAAGGTCACCAGCTTAACATTGCCTTTACTATTTGAATGTTTTCAACATCCCAAAACCAACAGAAAACCCATGTTTTTACAGGTTATTATAAAACCAATTCAATAAATATAAGCATTTATTCACGTTATTATTTTTAAAAAACTCAAATATCTACGATGTTATTTGATTCATGTCTTCATCGAAGATCTGAGATTAAAATACTGATAAGCAGAGAAAATTAAAGTAATTGTGAGTGATTGATGAAGTTGAATGATCAAATGAAAAACAATGTTTCTTGCTTCATATAATGCTATCGTGTTTAACAGACATGTAATTACATGTGATACCTATATTTAAACATCCAAACTAATGAAAATTTTCAAAATTAAAATCATCAATAAAACGTTGATTCATCAGCAAGGATTATATTATTATATTATTAAATACTTTTTGAGATTCATGTGCTCCTGTGTGAATAACGTAGTAAACGTGATTCGTATGATCCAGTTTCTCAGAATAATACAAAACCTGCTAGACACATACACTAAACATAATAGTTGTCAAATAGTTATTTACGACATGAGTATCATAAGATATCTTATTACAATACGAAATTGGAGAATTATCAAACAAGACTTTAGCCGAAATTGTTAACCAATTGAATATTGTAATATAATGTTACCATTTGAATATCACAGAAAGTAAGACGCAATTTGTCAAAATTCATGTGAACTATAATTTTTCTTTAAATTTTACTCCTTATCCAGCGAAAGATGTGTGACACTACTTATGTTAACAGTTCTACTGCCATGGGTTTAATTAATTAGTTTCCAGTACGCAAATTATTGTTTTTGGTTTTAGAGAAGCATGGATATACAGAGTATCGGGGAAGGAAACATCTAGAGTTTGAAAAAAGCTGTTTAAACAATTTTAATCATACTTTGTCTAATAAACAACATAAATATTTAGAATGGCTGAGCTGCAATAAACACGCAAATGTTGGTTTGAAAATATGATTTCTACGCAAAACTTTGCATTCTAGAATCATGTAAACAGACCAGAAACATGTAACATGTTTATTATTAACAATATAAATTAATATATAAGTTCAGAAAAAAATTAACCGAGAAATAAAAAAGCAGTTGAACTGTGAAAATTGGGTGCTTTTTTATTTCTAGGTTAATTTTTCTTCTGATCAAATGTATTCATTTATTTTGTTAATCATAAACAATTTAGATATTAATGAAGTGTTTATATGCTTCTACAACGCAAATAGTTGCCTAGAAAACATATATCCGAACCAACTTTTGAATGTTTATTGCGGCTTTGCCATTTGGAATATCCGTGTAGTTTATTAGACAAAATAAGCTTAAAATTGTCTTCACAGCTATTTTTCGAAGATTCGACATTTCTTCCCCGAATATCCTGTATATAAAAGGCTTGATTTCTGTTGGTACGCGACGGAACGGCGTTCCGGTTCTTTGGTAATAATTATGAAATTTTATTATATATAAATAGCTATTGCTATTATATTAATAATTAATTCGAGGCGCGTTACGGGGCCTAAGATTTTAAAAATAAAGGATATATGTATCATAATAACTCTTATGACGACACTGTTCTCAGTTACGTCAAGTTTTAATTTAGAGAATCAAAGTGAATGATCTAAGTTTACTCACTTAAATAAAGTTTTTCTTACTATACATACTATTTAGAATGTGTTTTATGTTCAAAACAAGTGTTGCCTCAACAGCATATATATTTTCACGTATTATTCGTAATTGCTATGCAATATTCAATACGGACTATGTGAACCTGCAAAAAAGAAACAAAAAAAAAAGACCTACTGCAGCAGAAAATATTTTCTACCCGTCGGGATTCGAACTCGGGTCTTTAAAGTTAACTCACCTGACACGGTTCCCCCTCACCACCAGGTTACCTCCTTTCCGATGCGAAAAGAAAGTGAAGCATTTGCAGTTTAAAAAAAAAACAGGGTGTTCAATTTATCTTAATACAAGATCTATTTTTAAAAAAAGATTTCATTAAACAAAAATCTCTAGCGTTCATTTTTTCGGCAATGTTATAAAGATCAGTCGGGGCTAATATTATACAGTAGAAAATTGGGGTAATGTATTACACTTTAAGAGTTGTTATTTATTTATGTCCAAAATTAACAAGAAAATGACAAATGATAGGAAATATATTCTATTATAATGACCATATAGCAAACACTCAGAATGTAACAATATTTGGGAGGAAAAAAATCAAAACTAAAATGCCTAATTTTTCCAGTCAAAAACTTTACCACCGTGATATAAATCTTTTGATGTTACTTCGTTATTTTTTGTGACACGATATTTTTGAAAATAGGTTATCATTAAGAAAGAATTAATATTCTTTTCTGCGTTAAAATAATGCAATAATATTAATCGTGTCATGATATATATAGCCTCAAATTTGTGGGGCTAATATGATACAACTTAAGAGACTAATGTAATACGGGTGTCGGGGCTATTTTGATACACTAAAAATTAACACGCAGACAACTGGAAGGGATTTTTTTATGTTTAATATTACATCAAAGGCGCTAAAATTCCGATTTGATGTTGATAAACTATCCAAGTGTTTATCTGAGAAAGAAAGAGCAGGTGACAATTTATATAGATTTCCTCGTTCTCCTCGCTACCCAGTACATGGTGATTCACTTATGATTATCAATTGACGGGAGCTTCTACTGTTTCAGTGCAGTTACTGATTTTTCACTGGAATCACAAGGAATCAGGCCTACAATAGGAGCTAACACCATCCCTTCAACTCCAGATATCAACTGTTCTCATCCAGTACTTTTGAGATAAAACTGTTGGAAAAAAAATTTAGAAAACAGTAGCACTCCAAAGAATAATGAAGCGGTTAGACCCAATAGCAGCAATCATTACTAGTGAAGAGTGGATCATTACTAGGAGAGAGTGGAGTGTTTAATTTACATTAATTTAATATTTATTTTTAAAAAGAGATTTAATGAAACAAAAATCTCTAGCGTTAGTATTTGTTTTCGACAATGTTAATAGGGTACATTACATGAAGCCGTCGGTCATTTTCAAGTGTTTCTCAAAAACGACCCCAATTTTTTTCTTTAAATTTCTTCTAAGAATAGAGTAAAATACACCTATATAGGCGACATACGTCCTATGTCCACTGTAAACTCTGAATTTTCGAAAATTGGAAAAGTTTGAATTTTTTCGGCGTTTTCCTACAACTCTAAAATTGAACACAGATTTTTCTTTCAAATGAAATTTGTTGTCCATAAATAATTCTTTCAATAAGGTCATATAATTTTTTTGAAAATTACAGACAGACGAACAGACACAAGAACAGACACATCAACAGACACACTAAGTGCATACAGGTTTTTCGCCGACGTTCGATTTTTCTGTATCAACGACCCACAAAACATTGGTTTCGGGCAACACGAGTTAAAGGATTTTTTTCTACATTTCACAACATTAGTTAACACTTTTTACATTACCAGGACCCGGCATTAACAGTTTCCCCATAGATTCTCAACAACAATTTTCGAATGTTGTTGAAATAATGCCTTTATTATGATTTTCCTATAGATTTGTTAAGAATACAAAGTAAAGAACAGAAGATTCCTTTCTTATTGTATTTCATTTCATATTGTTAATAAATCTCTTTTTAATATTTACTGATTATTTCACCTTTGGAATTGATTGAAAACTTTTGTTGAATAGAAACAATGAAAAACCATTTTTTCTTCCTTTCTGGTAACTATGTAGTAAGAAGAAAAGGTATTGTAATCATGCGCCGGGAGACGGGGATTTTTCGACAAAAACCTCTAAATTCCGATCACTGGTCACGACAAAAGTAGATAAATGTTATTCTTGTATATAGTGAATTACTTCAATACGTTTGTAGACAGAATCCATGTTTTGTAAGTCCTTGTTACTAAAAAATCTATTTACGACAAAACGTCTGTTTGTCCGTCTGTAGTTAACACAAGCATCTAAACGCCGCACGTTCTTTTTTAGTCAAATCTGTGATACATGACAGTTTAAAATCATCTTTGTGAGAGACAAAAGTTATAAGAGTTTCGGTGGTATAGCACGTAAGCGCGCTGTAGGCGAAGCTTAGGCACGTAAGATCGAATCTCATCCACGGCGAATAATTTTTGCGGGTAGAAACAATTTTGCGGTTAATTGTATAGTTATAATCATTCGTATTCATTATAAATATCACATAAAACATGTGTTTTGAGGCGCCACTATTTATTTTAGTGTGGTAATGTCTCTATGAATCACGTACAAAAATGCCCCTATTGCGATTCTGGCTTCAGAACGTCTGCACGCGCGCCCGTGTTGAGCTCTAGCGTTATCGCAACTTTCATCTGTGACGTAATTCAACCTTGGCCGTAGTCGCCGAAAGATAAGACCGGGAACGACGTCCACAGAGGGTTCTAAAGACCACGGCTTCTGGTTGAAAATATTTCTTAGTAAAATGAGCTATGTAGTTGCGTGGGTTTTATGCGGTTGCATTATTTTTGTGAATTTGATATCTTTGACACATGTAGAACATTTCTCTAATAAAAAATCTAAGTGCAATGAATATCACGTAACTATTCTTAACGTAATAAGTGTGCTTGGACAGCGTTTTGAGAAATACCGGTGATAGCTCAGTGCGGTCGAGCCAGACCTACAGACTACAGGGATCCGAGTTCAAATCCCAGTAACTCTGGAATTTTTTTACCTCCATGTGTAAAGAGTTACGTAATGCCGTAGGAGGAAGTGTCAAAATTTTCACAGAAAACACGTTTTGTAAGTAGCTAGTTCGAAAAAAGTGGATTGTTGGTATTGTTCTTTTATTTTCTATACACAAGGCTGTCAAAACGCTTGTTTTTTGAACCCGAAAAAGTGATTTTCCAAAACCCCTCTTTGTGAATCCGTCTTCGTGTGAGTAATTCTAGAGCCTGAAGTAAACACGATTTTCACCAAAATGGATATTCCTTGAACGATCTGGCTAATATTACGAATCTTCGAATTTGAAACGAATCTTTTAATTTTGAAGGTACTTTACACCAAACCCCATCATATTTACATAATTTTCTCAAAAAGAGCTCCAATTTTTCTGTAAATCTCTTCCTCGAAGCACAAGATGTTTAAAGGTGGCGTACGTTCAATTTTGGGCGAACGATCTGAATTTTCGAAAATTGCAAACAAATACCTATTAACATTGTCGAAAACAAATACTAACGCTAGAGATTTTTGTTTCATTAAATCTCTTTTTAAAAATAAATATTAAATTAATGTAAATTAAACACTCCACTCTCTCCTAGTAATGATCCACTCTTCACTAGTAATGATTGCTGCTATTGGGTCTAACCGCTTCATTATTCTTTGGAGTGCTACTGTTTTCTAAAAATTTTTTCCAACAGTTTTATCTCAAAAGTACTAGATGAGAACAGTTGATATCTGGGGTTGAAGGGATGGTGTTAGCTCCTATTGTAGGCCCGATTCCTTGTGATTCCAGTGAAAAATCAGTAACTGCACTGAAACAGTAGAAGCTCCCGTCAATTGATAATCATAAGTGAATCACCATGTACTGGGTAGCGAGGAGAACGAGGAAATCTATATAAATTGTCACCTGCTCTTTCTTTCTCAGATAAACACTTGGAGAGTTTATCAACATCAAATCGGAATTTTAGCGCCTTTGATGTAATATTAAACATAAAAAAATCCCTTCCAGTTGTCTGCGTGTTAATTTTTAGTGTATCAAAATAGCCCCGACACCCGTATTACATTAGTCTCTTAAGTTGTATCATATTAGCCCCACAAATTTGAGGCTATATATATCATGACACGATTAATATTATTGCATTATTTTAACGCAGAAAAGAATATTAATTCTTTCTTAATGATAACCTATTTTCAAAAATATCGTGTCACAAAAAATAACGAAGTAACATCAAAAGATTTATATCACGGTGGTAAAGTTTTTGACTGGAAAAATTAGGCATTTTAGTTTTGATTTTTTTCCTCCCAAATATTGTTACATTCTGAGTGTTTGCTATATGGTCATTATAATAGAATATATTTCCTATCATTTGTCATTTTCTTGTTAATTTTGGACATAAATAAATAACAACTCTTAAAGTGTAATACATTAACCCCAATTTTCTACTGTATAATATTAGCCCCGACTGATCTTTATAACATTGCCGAAAAAATGAACGCTAGAGATTTTTGTTTAATGAAATCTCTTTTTAAAAATAGATCTTGTATTAAGATAAATTGAACACCCTGTTTTTTTTTAAAACTGCAAATGCTTCACTTTCTTTTCGCATCGGAAAGGAGGTAACCTGGTGGTGAGGGGGAACCGTGTCAGGTGAGTTAACTTTAAAGACCCGAGTTCGAATCCCGACGGGTAGAAAATATTTTCTGCTGCAGTAGGCCTTTTTTTTGTTTCTTTCTTGCAGGTTCACATAGTCCGTATTGAATATTGCATAGCAATTACGAATAATACGTGAAAATATATATGCTGTTGAGGCAACACTTGTTTTGAACATAAATCACTTTCTAAATAGTATGTATAGTAAGATAAACTTTATTTAGGTGAGTAAACTTAGACTATTCACTTTGATTCTCTAAATTAAAACTTGACGTAACTGAGAACAGTGTCGTCATAAGAGTTATTATGATACATATATCCTTTATTTTTAAAATCTTAGGCCCCGAAACGCGCCTCAAATTAATTATTAATATAATAGCAATAGCTATTTATATATAATATAATTTCATAATTATTTCCAAAGAACCGGAACGCCGTTCCGTCGCGTACCAACAGAAATCAAGCCTTTTATATACAGGATATTCGGGGAAGAAATGTCGAATCTTCGAAAAATAGCTGTTAAGACAATTTTAAGCTTATTTTGTCTAATAAACTACACGGATATTCCAAATGGCAAAGCCGCAATAAACATTCAAAAGTTGGTTCGGATATATGTTTTCTAGGCAACTATTTGCGTTGTAGAAGCATATAAACACTTCATTAATATCTAAATTGTTTATGATTAACAAAATAAATGAATACATTTGATCAGAAAGAAAAATTAACCTAGAAATAAAAAAGCACCCAATTTTCACAGTTCAACTGCTTTTTTATTTCTCGGTTAATTTTTTTCTGAACTTATATATTAATTTATATTGTTAATAATAAACATGTTACATGTTTCTGGTCTGTTTACATGATTCTAGAATGCAAAGTTTTGCGTAGAAATCATATTTTGAAACCAACATTTGCGCGTTTATTGCAGCTCAGTCATTCAAAATATCTATGTAGTTTATTAGACAAAGTATGATTAAAATTGTTTAAACAGCTTTTTTCAAACTCTAGATGTTTCCTTCCCCGATACTCTGTATATCCATGCTTCTTTAAAACCAAAAACAATAATTTGCGTACTGAAAACTAATTAATTAAACCCATGGCAGTATAACTGTTAACATAAGTACTGTCACACATCTTTCGCAGGATAAGGAGTAAAATTTAAAGAAACATTATAGTTCACGTGAATTTTGACAAATTGCGTCTTACTTTCTATGATATTCAAATGGTAACATTATATTGCAATATTCAATTGGTTAACAATTTCGGCTAAAGAGTCTTGTTTGATAATTCTCCAATTTCGTATTGTAATAAGATATCTTATGATACTCATGTCGTAAATAACTATTTGACAACTATTATGTTTAGTGTATGTGTCTAGCAGGTTTTGTATTATTCTGAGAAACTGGATCATACGAATCACGTTTACTACGTTATTCACACAGGAGCACATGAATCTCAAAAAAGTATTTAATAATATAATCCTTGCTGATAAATCAACGTTTTATTGATGATTTTAATTTTGAAAATTTTCATTAGTTTGGATGTTTAAATATAGGTATCACACGTAATTACATGTCTGTTAAACACGATAGCATTATATGAAGCAAGAAACATTGTTTTTCGTTTGATCATTCAACTTCATCAATCACTCAAAATTACTTTAATTTTCTCTGCTTATCAGTTTTTTAATCTCAGATCTTCGATTAAGACATGAATCAAATAACATCGTAGATATTTGAGTGTTTTAAAAATAATAACGTGAATAAATGCTTATATTTATTGAATTGGTTTTATAATAACCTGTAAAAACATGGGTTTTCTGTTGGTTTTGGGGATGTTGAAATCATTCAAATAGTAAAGGCAATGTTAAGCTGGTGACCTTCAACATTGTTTATTTGATATTTTTCTTAGGGATAGTTTATAATGGTTAAACGTTTTCAAAGAGTGCACATTAGATACCTCGAATGGCCCGTTTCCGTTTAATAAACCGCTACGTTCTCCCTGTACAGATGGTCGTGCAAAATTCAAGGTTTTGATAGATTCGTAGAATGGCGGCCAACAAACCACCTTCGAACTCTGACGATACTGAAATGTAGTCTGTGTTGGGAAGGTCATATCACTTGACCACCAAGTTCGTTGTATGTATTTTCACTGGGAAATGCTAGAGCATTGATATTTACTAAACTGTAAACAAACGCTAAATCTCTTTGAATTGTTATAACATCTGTTTTGCTTTCTTTTAGTAATATCAACTCGTTTTACCAAATACGCGAGTTTGTTATATTTTTACACGCTACAATAATTTAATTTTACAAGCATTTATTTTCAAGCATTTAGGAATTCATGAAATTTCATTGAAACGTTCGCCAATCTAAAACACTTTTAAATGTATATTAAATATATTAATGTTGTTTAAAAATATGTATTAACAATGCGTAGATTTAGCACATAAAGCTCTGATTTGAATATTATACAATGAAATCATCAAATTAACAGTTTTAAAAAGGAATGATAAATTGAATTGAAAATATTAACTTAAAGTTTATATACGTTTATTTAGAAATTTCTATACTTGTGTAAATATTGTGATGTGTGATTCTACTCATGTGATCTTTCAAAACACAAAATTGAATATTTCTGTATTTGAAAAACCTTAACACTACATTCATCCAATCCAGTGCAGTTTATAGCAAACAGCTAAGCAATATGTTTCCGTATTTTTTAATGGTAATGGGTAAACAAGAGGAACAAATAGTTTCTGACTCTCGCTGTTAACAGGGGACTTAAAAAAATTAATAATACATTTATTCGGTTGCTCAACATCCCTTTGATAGAAAAACAGAAACAATTGTTTGGGCGTAATGCACCTTGAAAAATATTTTTTTTATAATCAATTTCTTTCCTATTTGATAAATATATCGACTTGCAAATTGTAGGACTTAAAAGAGAATATAAAAACCAAATAAAAGTTATGCTCATACTCGCCGTAAAAATACGAATTTAGCATAATTAAATTGGCCATAGAATTTGTTTACAAGCAAGTGCATTTTAAGCGTATGTGGCAGGCAAAAGCGCGGCATTGGAGAACTGTTTTTTCAGTATGCCCATCCCACGCTATTCTGCTAGCGCGAATGAATTAAGCGCAAACAAATGGGATCTACTAAGATGTTAATTTCTTATAAACAATTACATATATCTCGAGAACAAGATATAATAGCACCGAACGGATTCCGGAATTTTGCATCACATTTAAACGCCATTCAGATTAGACAATAAAAAATTTGCAACAATTGCAAATTTATAAACAATTTCCAAATTTTGCAAATCTAAAGGGGGAGAGTCTCCCGATGTCCCAGAACCGAAAACAGCGAATTAACAATTTTGCAACAATTTATAATTTTATAAAAAAATTCGAAATATGCGTTAGAACGGCCGGGAAGGCTCCGCAAATTGTGCCTGAAATGAATATCTCAAAATAGCAGTGTGTCAGGAGTTACAAATCGATTACTAAAAGTTAGAATAATTGTTGCTAAAATGATAAATATTTACTGGTCTATAGACAATCATTCTGGACGGAAAACCCCGCTTAGAAATATTTTTTTCGTCGTGGCGTACGCGCAGGCAAACTATCTCCTTCGGCAGGGAAATATGACGATATTTCCGTCTCGTACGTAACCGAACTAGCCCCCTCCCCCTGAGACCGCGTTCTTTCTGCCCCTTGGGATGTTGCACCAATCACAGACAACTGTGGTTCTACCTGCTAGCGATTGGTCAACGCGTCCCTCCCCCTGCCCTCCCCCAGGCCGAGGGGTGTCCAAGTTTGTCGTCGCGGTGTGGAAGATAGAATTTTGAACGACATTTTTTCTGAGGGAGAGGGTACATTTACTCCACGCTTTGCACAATATTTTCTTCAAACTCATGGTAATTAATATTCATACATTCACTTAACAGACTAGACTTGTTTTTTTGTACATTTCACTTTCTTCAGATTTTCCACAGAACAAATTCTACTAATTTGCAAAGTGCGAGACGCCCTCAATAAGAGGTACACTGCTTCTGATGTGGATTCCCTAGGTTTCCTGCGCGTCAACAAAGGCTGATAATTTTCCTGAAAAGCATTCCACATTAGTAAACCGCAAACTTACTTAAAACTGCAGAAGAAAAAGGTTAAAGAAGAATCCAGGTTGTAAAAAAAACGTATATGCATGTATTCGAAGTTTCGCGAAGCCGGAGGAGTCCCAGGGACTCAAAGTCGGTGGCAGAGGGTTAATCATAGTTTGGGTTGCCGGGCAGATAAAGATAACTCTTACGGTTCTGTGAAGGAAATGCGATATCAACAAAGAATACACACACACACATTGATAAACAAAAAAACATGAATTTAATGATCTTAAAGAAGAAAATCGTGAGAATTTAGAAGGATATTTTCTCGAGAAATTTTCTTTTACCAGGATTATAATTGACAATTTTCTTAAGCAAAATTACAAAATGGCATAAGCGCGGCCATGCAAAGTGATAGAATTGGCAATCATAGAATCATAGAATCTTTGAATAATTAATCCAAAGTCTTTCTTTGATTCTATCTTTGAATTGCCCAAAAGAAAATAACCATTTTTTGGTTCAAAACAACACAAACGATGTCACCCAGCTGCCTGAAAAGCGGCGTCCTTCGCAGGTCAACTTGCGATGTCGGGCTGGAGAGGGATAGCACCCCAGACAGGGCCCAGGGCGCCCGTGTGAATCGCCAGGCGCGTCGAGTTTCCTTCAAAAGCAGTCTTCATAGATCATCGACGCACAACACTTCTTTTGTTAAATAACGCACTCTTCACTAACAAGTGTTTTATGAGAGTCGCAAGTTATGATAGTTCTCGGAACGATCAGATCTTTCAATGTAGCAGAAATTTTGCTAGATTCTCCCACCTTGAATTTAATAAAATGAATTAGCACGAACATAAAGATACCGAGCGGTCAAGCTCATCGTGCGGCAATGTAGTCCATGAACGAAGTGAAATAAAGTTTAATTGGAAAATGACACGATAACTACTCACACGCAACTCCATGTAGCAAACAATACATTTGCCCGGGCGCTACTTTGCAGCTAGGCGAGCTACACCTAAACTATACTTCGATTTAACGTGGCGCCTCAAGGCCACGAGCTGGATGAAGAGGGGGACACTCTCATCCAATAGTGAGCTTCGTTACGATTTAAATTTGTAGTATTGGAGCTAACAATTGGATGACAGTATCCCCGTCTCTTTCAGCTCGTGACCTTGAGGCGTCATTATAAATAAATCAAAGTATAGTCTATTCGTGTCACTTGCTCCTCTATGCTGTTTCCGTCAAATCCTCAATTCTCTCTCTCTGATTTGATTCTGAGCTCTGGTTGGTTAAAGCCTATTGCGTCTTCATAATTTTCCGCCAATCACACTTCGCTTCTGGAAGGTTCTAGAAGTAGAATTTTCCATCCAACGCTTTCTGTCTCTCATTGTTGACGCAAAGTTAGAAAGTGCAGCTGCGAGCCCGTGGGCGTCTGAGCTGATTAATTTTATTTTAAGTTTTTCAAAAGGGGACTCTGATGCTACGAGCAAACTGCTTGTTTAAAAGCTGCGCCCAGCTATGATGGAGTGGGGTGGGTCGGCCTGTGGGGCTGCGGCAGGCAGCCCCACTAACTAACTAACTAACTAACTAACTAACTAACTAACTAACTAACTAACTAACTAACTAACTAGCAGGTGAGAGCTAGCTATTTATGTTCGGTGCTGACTCGGGTGGGGCGGATCCCAAGTCGTTAGAAGGGTCGTGTTCTGACCTAAGGCGCGAAGGGGGCGGGGGGCTGGATATAATTCGCACCACGGCGTAAAAATTATACTCCGTCTTTGGAGATGACGAAATCTGTTAATAACTTCACAAAATCTTATCTAAATAGTTATCTCGGTTAACAGAATCTCCGTGCTGCCTCAGTATGCATAGGCATACTAGCGGGCTATGCTTCGCCGAACCGGCGATGGAGGCTGGTTAAACGCAGGGAAAGGGCAACCCGCCCGAGGCGAAAGGAGGCGGTGCGGGGCGGGGCAGGGCAGAGTGCAAAGGGGGGTGGAGGGGGAGGGGGGAGGGGGAGGGGGGAGGGGCGGGGCGCGGAGCGGAGCCACATCGATCTCGCAGAGACGGCTGCAGCGGTGGATGTTGGCGCGGGCTGCAACGCCGACTGCGCGTGCGACGATTGAGTGCCCCGCGGACTGCGCTGCGAAGCAGCTCTACTAAACGCCTTCGGGCACGTTCACACTTCCCAGATGCTGAGAAATTGATTCATAAATATTCATTTTCTCAGTTTACTATTTACAATAATTTAATGCATGCGAGAGTCAGGAAAGCTACATGAAAGTTCAAGTTCAAGATGTTTCTTTAGTTTCAAGGAAGGGAAATACTTTGAGTCGGCCCGGTGACAGAGATTACTAAGGCAGTAGTGTCGTAGTGATCTCGGACCGAAGGGTCGCGGGTTCGAGTCCCGCCTCGGGCATGGTTTTATTTGTGTTCATCCTTTCACCCCTTCTCATCTCCATTTCCTTTCATCTTCACAGTTACCAGAACGTTAACTCCACTAGTGGTCGCTAATGACCTAGATGTTCATGTGACCTTAAATAACCAAAGAAGAAAAAAACTTTGAAAGCGAGTAGCATTTGATCTCAGCACTGGATTGATGATTCAATGGAGATTAATCTCATAAATATTTCTGAGGGAGCGAGAATGTCTAGAAGATAAACTTTGTAGCTGGAGTGGCAGCTCGAATGTTCACAAAAAAGGAACATGATGTATACCATGAGTAATGGAAAGTAAAAGTGTTCAGAGCTATGTAATAACCGCACAAGAACACGTTTACTTGAGTTATAGAATGAAAAATAGAGACCTCAGCAACATTCTAAACTACATTTTGACACTGCGTCTTTGTAGACTACAAATGACTGTCTTTAATGATCTATTGCGTTTCACATATAAATCCGAGTTTATGACGTCATTTGATATCTCTAACATTTGAACTTTTGAAACAAAGATTGAATGCACGTCCATCTTTCTTTTAATTCGCTTACTGTTTAAGTTACCATACTAAATCTAGTCATGTGCCTCACATTGCTCCAAACGATTTTTTAATATCAGATAATTGGAGATTTTTTCCCGCCTCTCAACTAAATTTCACAGAAACGTATTAGCAAATCCCGGAAGTTTGGCAAACTGCCTTTTGTAATTCTTACTCTTTGACAATTTTTAACAATAGAAATTACTTAATAGTAGTTCTGGAGTTGACTAATTCTGGTGATGTTTTTTGTTTGACTTAGTTTGCTAATTTTTGCCATTTTGTATAATTTTTGTATTTTTTCTGCCTTATCTTGCTTTTTATCTCCTGCCACCGATCTCGATCAAGCTTGATATTAATATCTGCAAGCCTGGAGATTACAAAGGTTCAGTCACGTTTTGTCTTTCTCTGGAAGAGAGGTTCTCTGAGGCTGTGTTAAAAATCTAAATGAAAATGGAAGATTATACCAGTCAAGATTTTTGATTTGTTCATTGAAGCACACCGGCTTTTGTCGCTCACGAGGAATCCCATCCTACTTTTGAGTGTGACCTCCAATCCCTTTTGAGGACAGTTTTCTGTATACGATTATATCCTTCTCAGTGCTAGCGATTACACAAGTGCGAAGAACGAAAAATATAATTGTTTTACTGATGCCTTTGCAAAGATTAAAAAGGGAGTCCACGAATAATTTAATTTCGAAAAGACAGCGTCGTGAGTAAAACAGATTCGTAGCTATCATACCGGCTGGTTTTGTCTTTGTGGAACCAAGATTACAAAGAAAATATCGTTTCTCTACACGTTAATTTTAGAATTAGAATAAGTATGTGAATAATTTTAATTATGATTTTTTACTATAATTATTTTAAATGTGATTTTCCATTGTTTATATTATATATTGTAATGATTTGTGAGACTAGCCCGCAAGAATGCGTGGAACAAGGAACTTCTACATAAGCAAAGAGGAGCCAATAATTAAAGAAACAATAGACGACAGCGCCGCGTAATAATAATTATTAGGAAAGTAATGGAAAACAAAAGAGGGGGCAATAGGCATTGTGAACAGTGAATAGAACCCAAATTTAGGAACATTTTGAACCAAGAATCACGTTATTCGAGCCACGGGTTCTGTAAATATTATAAATGGTATAAATTGCATGCATGACGGCGGAGTTGAAGACATGGTGACCATTGTTGTACCTCTGAAAGTATATAATAAAACAAGTTTTATTGAATATCCAGTGAATGCATGGGTGGATTTTGGCCAAACTTACAGAAATTATAGGGAAAAATATTTAGATCAGGGCAAAATTAGTTACGGCGCGGGGGGAA
The DNA here is from genome assembly GCA_011170035.1 of Teleogryllus occipitalis. Taxonomy (NCBI): domain Eukaryota; kingdom Metazoa; phylum Arthropoda; class Insecta; order Orthoptera; family Gryllidae; genus Teleogryllus; species Teleogryllus occipitalis. Next base: position 38,511 of record BLKR01006489.1, read on the forward strand.
TTTATGTAAGGCATTAATAAATCAGTATCCAGTTCCATAGCATAGCGAGCTAAGAAAGAATTAAAAGAGCGACCGAAGATGTAAGTGACGTCATCACGAGTGGGGAAGACGGAAAATAAAGGTTTTTTGGAAAAAGGAAAACGGGAAAGGGGAATTCGGTAATGTGATAATTACAAACCAAAAGTTAATAAAACTATGAAAGAGAGAGTAAGACGCAAGATGCCCCAAAACAGTGAAAAATGTAAACATTTTCGAACATTTATTATGGTGATGGGCATATGTTTGGAAAAAAGACAGTCACTTGGATTGTGTAGACCAACAATGCAAACTGGGTTACAGACAGAACGAGTTCGGACGTGAGGATGATCGCACGCGTTTTTATGTTGGGTTAAGTTTTTGAAAATTTTTGCGGAAGCGTCGTGTAAAACGTTGTTAAGTTATTTTGGTTTACATTTTTTTTACGTGGACAAAATCAAGGTAGTGATAAAGCGAGTGAATTCGGGATTAGGAACAATAACATATGAATAGACGCAACGCGAAGACTGATTTTAGTTACGCGATTGCAGTGTTAGGCAGCGGATGCGGACATCTTGTGTTACAATTTTTATAACACGGAGTGTATCAGATTTCGGACAGTGATCAAAATATAAATAGAACAGTTTTGTAATACAGTTTTGTAACACAATTCATGTAAGTCAACAATATTTCTGCACCGCGGGAATTTTAAAGTTTGTATTTCTTCGATATTCGTGAAATCGAGAATATTCTTTCGCCGTGAGAACTTTAATATGATGGAAACGTCGTGTGTACTGGAGAACGCTTCGCAGCGTGTGTTCAGTAATGGAATTTGGTGGAAAATATGGTTTGGAGCAAATTGAAGTTGCAGCGCATTATTGCGGTACACGGGGAGCTACCAGTCGATAGACGGCGATGCGTGACGTGCGCCGCGTGTTCCAACATTGGCCATCATAAAGGGAAGTGACATATACATTTGTTTGTTCATTTTTTTTATTTTTTATCTGCAAGCATCTGTCGAAGACCAAGTTGTGTCTCTAATTATAAGATGATAAGGTTAAAATTTCTTACGACAGAATGCGCATTCAGTGTGGATGAGTAGTCAGATTGTATTGTAATTTCAGTGTGTATGTTTATTTTTTTTGTGTGTTTATATATTCGTATGGTTATGTTTCGTAAGTCGGAGGGGCAGATTGTGTTGATGAAAAGGAATATCAGCAAAAAAAATCCTAAATTAAATGCATGAGCATCCCAATGGCTCATAATTGCCGTGATTCCACGTCTTTTTATTCTGTGGTGGTATGAATGTTGACCCAGGCACGAACGAAACGGACCCTTTCTTCAACTCCGTATGGAGTGAGCGCGCGGACTACGACACGGTAAGAAATAAACAATAGTACGAGCTAGCAGAGGTACGGGCAATCGATAATGTGGCACCCAATTATAATTCAGAGCTAGGGCAAGGCAAGATAGTGCGCGTGACGGGGAAAAGGTTACAATCGTCGTGAGGTTTTGTAAGAGAATATTACAGTGGCGCACTAGCGTGGGCCATCGTGGTTGATTAGAGGTAGTATATTGTTACATTGGCGCCGCGACGTGAGGCGTCGCGGTATCAAAGTAAGGCGGAGAGAGAGAGAGAGTGAGAATATATATTACAATATTTGCATCCCAACTTTAGCTAGAATAAGTGCCTTTTTTCATGCATATTTTAGTAAAAAACTAGTGGTGCTACAAAATGGCACAGGGGCCATTCCTTATAAAATTTTAGGATTTTGAAGGGTAGGTTCTTCAATGTTTTTCATATTTCAGTATTTGATTAACATAGCAATAGGTAGTTACATGGCACATTTTAAGACTCCTAGCTTGAAAGGATTGGCTGCAATAATGAGAGACATATTCAGGTACTGAATCTGCAAGACTTTCACAAATATTTCAAAATAAATGCCCTGTTTTTCGTAAAAGAACAAACGAAGTACCAATTTAAAGTTGATACAAATACTTTGAAATGGAGATAAATTAATGTAAATTATTGTTAAAAATATGCGTAAAAATTTATGTAAAATTATAACAAATATTAATAATGAAAAATATAATGTTTTGAATAAAATGAATTTTTTCCTACATAAAGATCATCAGGTGATTTATCCATGGTTCCGATTTTATCGAGGGACTTCAAGTGTTTATGTTATAAAATAATTAATATCGGCGTTGTTTGTCTTTAAAGGCCATAATCGGTTGCACTCGAGCTGCTGTATCCAACGCTAGACCCGAGTGTGTGACGGGCGCTTTGGAATCACTGAAGGTCGGGTACAAGGGGGAGCATTGAGGAAGGGCTGAGGAGGCGTAAAGCAATATGTCTTTGTTCATGACACTCTGATCACTGGCCCTTTTTTGTCTTGCGAATTTCGTTGTGTTATGGAGCTTGCTTCGGTCGAACTCTGACCATTGAGCGAGTAAGTTGCATTATTGTGATTCAATAGTGTATTGAATAGTATAAACTTTGCACGCTATGAGCTTTTTTTAAAATGCCGAAATCAAAAGAATGGTGGAATACTTTGTGGTATCTTAATGTTTGTAATGTATATTTGTGTGTGCGTTATTTGCAAAAATACCAAATTAATGCACGCATGTGTACAATTCATCATCATTAATGATTAATTATGCGCAACATTAACGATTAACATTAATTGATGAGCAACGTTAATGATCTTGTTTCGAAAATTATGTGTAAAATCTTTCATCAAAATGCTATACAAACACGTGTGAGAAGTGATCACATATTTCAAATATTCGTGACACGTTAAAGTTATGTCTACAGACGAATATCATCGAAGAAATAATTTACAAGAAGTAGACCACAACTGACAGGGTTCAGATGATTTTAGTTAAAAGTTCATAAGAGTTATTTCTGAAAAAATACATCTTGAATCTTCAAAAATTTAGGTCCTATAATTTTATAGCAGAGGCACAGAGAAACTATTTGCAGCATCTCAAAAATGTCATCCAACAAGGTGAATTTATCATTATTGGTGATTATTCAGAAAATTTCACAATTTCAATTTATATGTGGTTCCAGCTAGGATTACCTCTTTGTAAACAACACAAGAATTCAAAACCAAGTATGATGACTACAGACCCATTCCCATGAACTTCAGCACAAGACACCGTTTTCCTTTTATAATATGCAGAGCAGCCCCTCTACTAAAAAATTCCAACTTGTCTGCAAATTATAATACATTATAAACATCAAACAAGATACTTAAAGCTGTACTTAACAAAAAATTTCATTGTCAAATGAAGTATTTAAATTTTAATCTTTATCAAGAATGACCTACAAATTATTAAATTTATACACATTATTATCTACAACTTTGTCTTACAATTCTCAATATCACATATAATCTGCTTACAAACAGTATACCTACACAGTTTACATACTTCCTTAATTTCCTAAATATATTAATATACGTATCACATAAGTAACATATTATATAAATTTGACATGTATTGCAGAATTATTATTATTATTATTATTATTATTATTATTATTATTATTATTATTATTATTACCAGTCATTTGCCTGTACCTCAATTTCAAAATGCTGTTGAATACGTGCATACCATTCATTGTAAAATTGCTTTGACTACGAATTTAGGAAGAATTTACTTTCGAGAAAAGCCTTACATCATTCTTGTAACTTTTCATGTCATCTGGTGCCAAAATTGTTTTTAGAATTGAATAATTTCTACGTATGTAGGTTTTTTTCATACACGGTGTTTTTAGTTATGATTAGAGCTCGGACATGTAGGCACTAAAAATGTCGAAAATAGGCAGGCAAATAGGCACTTAAAAACTTAAAAATAGGCATTATAGGTTGACAACAGTCAGGCACTTAGGAAGTAAAATTTACAAATAGTCAGAGAAATGGGCATTATGGTTGAATAATATTTGAATTTATATGTACTACATAATAATATGTAAATTTATATATACTACACAACATAATTATGAACATAATTCACTAAAAAAATCGAATTTCTTTGTTTGTCAGAACTTATTGCAGCTTTAGGTAATATTTCCTAAGAGTTGACTCGTGTAGAATTTTATACACGTATATTTTGTTGGTTAAACTGGTTAAATGTTGGATTTTCAAGTTTTGAAAATGGAATGTTTGCTATCTGGCACAAGTCTGTGTTGAATTTATACCTTGTGTGCATCTTTTGACTGCACTTGCTGAAGACGTTTTGAATAGTTTTCTCACTTTTTTCACATTTTTTTGCATGAGTTGCAATTTTTTCGTATATTAAGAAGTAGTTGTTTGCACTGTTTACCATCTTTTGGCAATCGTTTTCTCAACGCAACACGTCAAAGCAAGAACCTGCTCGGCCATCTTACTCTTCCCGCCAATTTGCGAAGATGCGCATGATGTTATCTTCGTTTCCATTCTGGCCCCGGATTTGCAAAACGCAAATTTCGTGAATTTTTATTAATAAAGGAATGTTGCAATTTATTTAATATATAATTTCCTCCACTCCTAATTTTTTAAACAATTTTTGGTACTTCATTTGTTTAAAACCGTTCTCTGGGAGCCGATGAGGGACATCAATATCGGCTCTTTACAGATTTAATATATATGATGATATTTAATCGATGTTAAGTCTATAAACCGAGAATATTTCATGTAATAAAAATGCGAAAAAATATTGCGCATATTTTTTCCCAATTGCCAACATTCTAATGAACTGGATCACTATGACCCGAAGGAGTACGAGTGTCTAGTAGTTTCAAGCAGTACAGGAAGGTTAATGTGTTTGTGCCTGAAGCACCCCAGTCGTCAGATTGTGAGGCAAGATTAGGTGAAATTCAGATGCATCACAGACTTTTCATCATGACTTTTCGAATAGCTCTTACTAGCGCGTGTGTAGCAGGGTGGAGGACGTTGCTTTGCTCCCCATCAAGCTTTGCATGTGGAATCGTAGACTGTGGCTTCGGGGCGGGGTGGGGTGAGAGGTTTTTGGCACCAACTCCGGAGGCAGGAAAAGGGGACTCGTGCGTTTTGTGAGGAAGGGGGGGGGCGGGAGGAGGAGAACAAAAGCAGAGAGCGATCCGCATGGAATGCCGCACTGCGCTCCGTCATCTATTACACTGCAATGCGTCGCACTCATGTGATCGCCTGGCATTACGACTGTTCTTTACGACTGTAAAAGTTGTGCTTCTACTTCTGATTTCCAGCTTCCTGCTTAGCCGTAGCAAAACCAAAGTAGAAAGAGTCCCGTTTATAATCAAGAGGGAATGGGGTGCGTGCTCCGGAGTCCACCATTTAAAATTTTTTTCATTGAAGTTTTGATAAATTGACATAACTAATAATATACATGTACGGAATTCTGTATCACGTTTAAAGGACATTAAGAAGAAACAATACAAAATTGCAAAATTTGAAAATGTGTACAAAATTTCCATCTTTGGCTATCTAAAGCGGGGAAGATATCCTGAAGTTCCTGGGCCAAAAACAGAATTAGAATTTTATTTATTTCACATTTAACAATGTTATAACAATTCATAATTAACAAATATATAAACAATTAACACTATAAACAATTACAAAAGTTGTGTTAGAACGGTCGGCGAAGATCCGCGAATGGTGCCTGAGAAGATCATTTTAAAACAGTTGTTTGACAGGAGTTAGAAATTAATTGACAAGAGTTAGTGCCATTGTTGCTAAAAAACTATATATTCACTAGTCTTTTGCCACCCATTCTCGACCAGAAAACGTCCACTCATAAATTCGTTGCGGTGAATACGCAGGCCAAATATGTCCGTCGACATAGAGATACGACGGTATTTACACCTCATAGGTAAACACCTCACCTCACCCCACTCTGCCTCACCACAATCCGAGTAAACCCCTCACCCCACTCCACCTTATCTCACTCCGCCTCACCCCACATCGACTCAACCGACTTCGCCTTCTTCCACTCCGCCTCAAACCCACTTTGCCTCACCCCAATTCGCACCTCGCTACGCCTCACCACACTCCGCCTCACACCACTCCACCACACCACACTCCGCCTCACACCACTCTTCCTCACCCCACGTCGCCTCAACCCACTTCACCTCATTCCACTCCGCTTTGCCCCACGTCTCTTTCCCAATTCGACTAACCCCTCAATATGAGTATGTTTCGCGTAATTCTGCGTCAAAAAAAGCAATTCTTAAATTTAAAAAATATTAGAATTTGTACAGTAACGGCTCCCAGTTTTTCTTTAATTTTTGTCCCGTATTTAGCAAATAATGGTAAAGAAAATAGTGCAGGTTGAATTTTCTACCCACTCTCTGTATTTTCGAAAAATGGAAAGAACGTTGAAGTGGTAAATTCGAATTTCCGGCGATTCGGTTGACGCAGTGACAATATATAATAACAACGCCGTCGCGTCATATAGTGTCAATATATAATAACCTTAATTTAAATTAGCCCAATTAGATTTCCTCTTTTAAAAATGCTATTTAAATGTACTATGAAAGAAAAATGCAGCGATGGATATTTTAGTGTTACAATGTTTTTAAAAAAAGGCGAAGATATTAAGTACAAACTGAGTTTACTAGAAGACCCATCAATCCTGTTCTTGTATAAGCTAAGGCTCAGTGGGAAGTTGCAAATTGTGGATGACTCCTCTCCAAAAGCAATGTACAGAGATATAACAAAGTACATACATGAAGCGGCATATGAAAGTTTGGGGAAAATTGAAAGGAAGCAGCAGAGAACCGGGACGTATTGGTGGAATGACAAATTTGCTGAAAGGGTACGGGAGAAGAAAAACGCCTATCAAAAGTGGCTGACGACCCATGATCTAGAAGACAGAAAAACTTACACACGAATATGTAGAGAAGTAAAAAAGGAGATTATAAAAGCCAAAAATGATATGTGGGACATCAAGTGTCAAGAAATCAGCAACACCATTGGAAGCTCAAGATCACGGGAGGCATGGAAAGTGTTGAAACAACTGAGAACAAATGAAGTGAGATATGGACATTTGCAGCTTATAAGCTTAGAAAACTGGGCAAAGTATTACAAAGAACTTTTGCAGGAACACCGTGCAGAATACCGCACTCTATATCAGCTGAAAGATACATCTGACAATCCGGTAGAAGATATATCAGCAACTGAAGTTGAGAAAGTGGTGAAAAGTTTCAAAAGCGGTAAAGCTCCCGGACCCGGTGGGATAAATATAGAACTAATAAAATCAGCTCCATCGGTGTTGTTTGAACAGCTTTCAGAATTATTTAATGCATGTCTCAGGGGCCGTGTGATACCTGAAGTCTTTAAAGTGGGTTACATCTCCAATATATTTAAAAAAGGAGATAAAGAGGACTGCTCCAATTACCGTGGTATAACTGTCCTGAGTTCCCTTGGTAAAATATATGGTAAAATTATTAAAAACAGATTGGAAAATGAAATAAATGAAATGGAAGAACAGAGTGGTTTTCGTGCTGGTAGATCCTGCACAGATAATATATTTACCATCCGACAAGTTACAGATAAGCGGCTGGCGCATAACCTTGAGACACATCTAGTCTATATTGACTTGCAAAAGGCGTACGACAGTGTCCCCCTTTCAAAATTGTGGATGGCCATGGAAAACCACCATATTAATAGCGTATATATTAAGGCCATTAGAGAGTTATATACGGACAATATCGCTTATGTCAAATTAGGAAATAGCATATCAAAAGAAATCAAAATAAATAAAGGGCTAAGACAGGGGTGTTGTATTGCACCAACTCTCTTCAAAATATATCTAGGAGAAGCTCTAAAAAACTGGAAGATAAAATGTGAAAGGATGGGAATAAAATTGAATGACGATATGTTATATTCACTAAATTTTGCAGATGACCAAGTGATATTCGCAGAGGATGAAGACGATGCACATTATATGTTAAGGAAATTAAATGAGGAATATGGAAAATGGGGCTTGAAAATCAATTTTAAGAAGACAGAGTACATGGTGGTAGGAGGGACAGGAAAAGATTTAGTAATAGAGGATGGCTCGGTTGTTAAGTGTTGTCAGATGTATAAGTATTTAGGAACAATTTTAACAGACCAAGGGGGCAGTGGAGAGGAAATTAAACATCGCATTCGGCAAGGAAAATCTGCTATTCGGCAATTGCATTCAATAATATGGAATAAAAATATTTCTAATAAAGTGAAAATTAGAATTTATAAAGCAATTGTGGAAAGTATATCACTGTATGGTACTGAGTTGTGGGAGATCTCAAAAAGTAATGAGAAAAAGTTAAAGGCTATGGAAATGGAGTTTTGGAGACGCAGCGGTAGTGTAACGTTAATGGAAAGAATCAGGAATGAAAATATAAAGCAGCAAATGGGTGTCATGTCGGATATAACGGATACAATAGAAGGGAGAAGGCTAAAATGGTATGGTCACCTTAGAAGAATGCCGGAGGAAAGATGGCCATTAAAAAGTTGGAGGTGGCAGGTGCCAATGCACAGAAAGAGAGGTAGACCAAGACTCACGTGGTATGACGGTGTGCGACTGACAATGAGAGATCGTCACATCGAAGATGATGATTCGCAAGATAGAAGAAGATAGAAGCTTGGGTGCGAGAGACGCCGCATGGTGTAGTTCCACTCGCAGAAAAGAAGAAGAATGTTTTTTACATTCAATAAAATAGTATATTCAACTTTAGTAAAGTCAGGATGAATATATATATATATATATATATATATATATATATATATATATATATTGTGACGTCATGGGATTAGTCAACCCCATAACGCCACCATAAGCTACGAAAAGAAGCCCACGAACAGAGAGGAGTAGGGAACGCGGCGGAGCGATGGCTTGTGAACGCGCCATTTACCCAAGTTTTTCGAACTCTGACGCCCGAACTAGCGAATGTTTTTCCGGGAGGTCACGAAAGGAGGAGAATTTTCACCCCTCCAAAAATTTCCCCAGGCGCGAGTACCATAAGTATCGCGGCGCGTCTCGGAGGAGCCCTCTGTGATTGCAGCAACGACGGCGACAAGCTGAACTCTCTATTATTGCAGCAGCGACGGCGACTAGACTAAGTTCTGAAGGCGATTGTATAGGAGCATGATAACATAGGATAGCATAGGAGTTTATTTTAACTTGGTAGTTAAAAGTTAGCTTGAAAAGCGTATCATCGAAAGTGATGTAATTGAGAAGTGGAGTGCACGAACATTCTTCGCATTAATATTCACAATATTTGAGAGAGCAAGTGAAGTGACTGTTTGACTTCGAAGTAATTTCAAATTTGTAAAATTCGCACAGAAGGACATTAACTAAATCCAGCATCTTAGATTGCACACTGAGACTACACACGCACAAAGTGTGGTAGGTAGGCCGAGCATTTAAAGCATAATTTCAGCAACATTAATTATTTGAGGCTGGAAGCGCGTACAAACTTGTACGAGGCGCGGCAGAAGAAGGACGACCCCAGGAAGAGCGAAGCGTATGTGAGAAAGATTTGGACTGGAACGAGAATCGTACGAGTCCGGAGAACGCGAGAAGGGTGTGGAAATTAGAGGCTTGGTGGAGTCCAGAGTTCGAGGGAAGGAAACTGGTAACGTCGGGGGACAGCAAGCGAAGACGAGTGGCAACGCTAGGCTGCGAGTGGCAGAAAATCCCCAAGGTTACCTACAGGCGAGCGTTGCGGAGCTGTTGAGGTAAAAGAACTGGCAACTTTTATGCGGCGTTCAGTTGGGGAAAGAGAATAGTAGTAAATACACAACAATTCATGTTAAAAGTGGGTGAAAAGTCCAGAATAGTTGGGAGAAGTATTCCGAACGATGTGAGTGGCAGTTTCAAGTTCATTTACTGCGCGTGTTATTGAATTCATTCAAAGAGGCCATACCTTGTACAATTTTTGTTAAATAATTCATGATTTTCACATGTTGTACAGTTGACATTATCTGGAAAAGTCATAGTTTATTGTATTGTGTTAAAAGTAATTGTTTTCTGTGATTTGTAAAGGGGTCAGATTTAAGTAACGTGTATGTTACGTTTTATTGTTTTTTTTTCTTTAAAGTTCACAGTGTTATAGTGAGTGCGAAGCCCAAGGCTAGCACCTGTAAACGGGATACCTTAAAACCAGTGTAAAATTCATTTTAAATGCCGTGCACGGAAAAACTAGAGTAGAAAGAGTAAAATAATGTGGTAAATGAAAATTCAGAAAGAGGAATGAGCAAATTGTGAATTGTAATTGGTGGAAGTGTGTTCAGGCAGTCGAGGTGACGCCAATTTTTTTTTGTTTTGCCTTGTTTTCTGTTTTTTCCCTCAGTGACCAACTATTTAAAGTGCATAATCATATTATATAATTGTGCCACTAATTTTTCACTGAATATATGCTCATTTTATTCGTATTTTATCTGATTCATTTGTCAAGGGTTCAGACCTTTCTCATACCCAAGAGATCCTGCTTTCTGAGAATTTTAAGCTCCCTTCACGAGCATTCATACTATCACGCTCACCCCACGTGTGGGAAGGTAGTAGGTGGGTGTGTTAGAATACACACACACACACACTGATGCATAAGGTAATGATATCGTAGTTTCGAATGCGTTCATAATGGAATTTCCTGGAAGGCATTTAGATCTGGATGTTCATTTTATTTGTGAAATTATTCTTGCTTATCTGTATCATGTGCTGGAAATAAAATAAATGTTTATGATACCATTTGTTAATGTACTATTTCATATTATTTTAACTTTTTCATAAAACTTACGTACGATGTTGGAACAGTTTTTGAAAGCGAGTTGGCAGCAAGTATGAAACGTTTTAGCGGGCTTTCTGCTTTGCTCCTTTCCGAGGCATCTATAACTTAAATGTCTGACTGGAGACATTTATTAGGAAGAGACAAATTTGGGTTTTGTATTGTTATAAGTTTTCATTTAAAAGAAAATGAAAAAATTAAGAATGAACTTAGAACACTCATGGAGATCCGGTGAAAAAATATTGTATGTATTCGAAACTGAAGCAAGAGAGTTCCATAAAGAACACCTTATAAGCACTTTCATATAACCACAACAATGAAAACTGAAAATATTCCATTAGTGGCAAAAGCGGCTTTCTTTTCGCAAGAATTTTTAAGAAAATATGTGTCCATTTTTGTCAGCGTCCACTGCCGCATGCGTACATTGATTGATTGATTGATTGATTGATTTGTTCGTGTTTCCGGGCGCGTCAACTGCTTCGGTCATTAGTCCCGTTAGTGTAGTGCATGTTTTTTCTCGGGAGATGGCGGAGATCTTCCCCCGCTGGATGGCGAGATCCGGCGCCGACCTACCGTCGGCTAGTGGGGTTTCCCCCTAACCAGGACTCTCCCACCAGCGGGGCACCGCCCCACCCGGGACAAGCTCTAAGCTCCCGAACGGTCTCCCGGAATATGTGGTAGTGTAGTGCGCATGCGTACATTGTTGCCAGCGTCCCTTGTATGAGATGTATTGACTGAGATGTGTTGTTGTAGACAGAAATTGCGGTAAAATAATATTACTCTATTACTAAGGGCGAGAAAGTAATATACTAATATTACTAAGGGCGAGAAAGCAATATACTAATATTACTTAGGGCGAGAAAGTAAGTTATTTTTTAGCACCACTAGTTATCTACTTAAAGACGTGAATAACTATAATGGAGAATCAAAGGGTAGTAAAACAATGAGATTTTCATTTTCTCGTAATGGAATTGCTCTTGAATTCGGCAGCACGGCGAACCCTTAGCTTTTTACTCCAGAGAGTGACCAGCTGTTTCTGAAAAATGGCTCGAATCTTGGTTCATCTCTACATAGTATTTGAGCAACTCCGAGCGTGCGGATGTGCGGTTCCGTCACTCTCGGCTAGACTCGTGAATCAATCCAGGCATATGATGTGTCATTCGACGCATCTTGGTCTCCTAATTGGGAACTGATAACTGATTTGTTTTTGGATCCGACCATATGATTCAAAGAAAGTTCTAAAAACGTGCTTTCCAAGTGAATACGGAGAAAACAAGACTGGGAGAAATGTTAGAGATTATGTTCTTCTGTTCGACTTCTCACTTTTACGTTCCTAAGAGTACAAATACCGATTTTCAAATGCATGTGACCTAGAACTTACGCTTATTAAACTTAACTAATACCTTATTCACCTATATACACAAAAAAACGCCTTTTAGAGTTTATATAGATTCGCTACAAAACGTTTAATAGAGCAATTGCAGAAGTAGAAGTGAACTCAAATTAGACTGAGTTAGTGGAGTTTTAATCTCTACAAAAATTAGGGAAGAAAAATATGAAAGAGTTAAGCAATTCCGGGGAAGGATCAAATGTAGCTATAGAAGATTATGCGACAGAATTTTCAGGGAATGATCTGAATGATGAACTAATTGGGAATGATCAATAGGAATAGGATTAAATGATAACCCAAAACAACTTCCAGGTGATCTTTGTGCATTATTGTGCATATTAGCAAAAATAGTAAAAAAATAGCTGTACTAAACTCTAACTATTTGCATCATCATTGCAAGTATTTTTTACGGTGATTATAATTTTGAAAATGCAATATTACAAGTTCATATCCCGTATGGAGGTAACATACAAGGCCATTAAATGTTGGGAATTTTTGAAGGGGTGTGCAACATAAGCAGCTGCTACGATTCATCGGTAAGTCCAATGAACACTGTAAGAACACATTTGAACAAATTACGTATGAAGGAAATGAAGTATGAAAGAAATTTTCAGCACATTGAAATACATTTAAAACTATACAGAGTCGGCGACGCCACGTTCAACTAGTTATTCGTAGTACTTTGCAAAGAATCACTGCCTTGGAGAAAAGTAAAAATGTCCGGAAAACCGAACGACCAATTCCAACCGTCCTGAAATGCAGTGATCTGCAGCTATTACGTGAGGTTCTCACGTTTTTCCGTCGTGTGCGCTTCATCGTCTCGAACTCCGCAGCTCTAGGATTGCGTCTGAAAGGCAGTCTACTACAGGAGTTGGAGAAAGAAGAGTAAACTGTGCTCGAGGCGGAAGTTCGATTCCGAAAGTTGCGCGAGAGCGATCGTGGGCGGTGGCCGCCCGCAGGGCCGCCGCAGCCGCCCGGGGCGATCGCTCTCTGCCTCGAGGCGCGCCCCCCGCCCCGCGCCCCCCCCCGCCCACGACGCCGCACCCCGCCGACATTCATCTTCCACGCGGCGATATAAACACGTCCCCCCCCCCCGAATGAGACCGCCTTCGGCTGCCTCGCTCTTGCATCGAGCGCAGCTCTCCTGCCACACAGCTCTGTTTCACCTTGTTCGCTTGTTTCCCATTTTCAGCACAATTACCGAATCTTGTATTTACCTCTTTTTGATTTGAAAGATTTGATTTGTATTCGTTACTAAAGAACTATTGAGTAACTAGTAGGGAAAAGTACGGCAAAGTGGAACCGTTAAGCTTGTAGTAACAATACAGTGTAAATTATGTTTTAAAAATATTGATAAATACTTAAAAAATTACACTAGAATGATTTTTGCCTCCAGGAAGGTGAGTGCGCAACATACTCAATTTTATACGTAGATTAAGAATATAGCAATAATAACGTCATATCACGTCAGTTTTTGAATATACAGTATCTATACCTTATCATTGCGTATTAATGCAAATGTATTTAAATTGCACCTGTAAGATATATAGAATCAATAAGCTTAAAATAATTTTAAAAATAAAGTATTTGTTCAGTTCATCTTTGCCACTTTTATGATATATCAACAAAATCTGTGTTTCGTGGTGTTTTACCTTCTGCATTTGAAAATCGCTGTCTTTATTCTAATGTCTGGTAGTCGAACTCAATTACGTGTAGGTGTTAGTGGATATTTTGTAAACAAGTCAAGTGCACCCTCATATTACCTTCTGCACATCAGTCACCGAAAGGTATCATTTTAGCCCCTTAGCTTATCGCAAGTATACAAGAATCGCAAATAAACAAATATCCAACTGTTGGGGTAGCAGAATCTGAGTCAGTCGGTGTCATGCGGAACTGTACCCGCACGCACGTGAAATTCGTATCTGGTTTGCGTGTGTCTCACGTACATTAATATATTAGAGTTGTGTTTTTTATAAAGTGAAATTCACCTAATGATCTGTATCATTGAAATATTCGTTCGATAAAGTGCAAATCGTCATTTCACACGAAAGTGTGCGACTCAATCCGATAAATTATGTTACATTTGTGGAAGTTTTGCATCCACGTTTTCAAGGGAAACTAGTGGTGCTACAAAATTTCAGATTTTCTCATAGTAAAGTTTTCCAATTTCCTTGGTGTAGACTGGCATTACGATCTTGCCCTATCCTCTTGCCAGCTGAAATCTATCGCCACGTAATGTACCCTTTTTGAAATTTTATCTTTTTCGGTTTCGTAAGAATTGAACCGAAATATTAAAGAAGAGTAAAAACTCGTCATAAATGACAAATTGCACTGAAAAGTTTGGAGCCGTTATTAAGAAAATGGGGTCTAAGCATGATTATAAATGCGAAATTTGAAGTTCGTTTTAAGAGAAACTTGTTGAGTTTTCGAAAAACTCCATTTAAAGTCATTTGAGGTAACACAAATGCAATAGTCTATGCAAATCGTTGAAAATGTGATTATTAACGACACGAGAAATATTAAAAAAAACATTTCATTAATTTGTGAAAAAACAAAAGAATTCAGCCGAATGAACTATATGTCTTTTGTAAAAGTGCAAATAGCACTACTCGTCCAAAAAAAAAAAAATTAAAGAAAAAGTTGGAGTTTTCAAAAAAATGGTGCTTGAGCGTTTCAGAAAATGCGGCATTTTGAGCTCATTTTAACAGAAAACTGTTGAGCTTTCTAGAAATTTTATGTGACATTTTTTAAAGCACATATACTCATAAATACAATAATGTAAACAAATTGCCGCAAATCTAAAAAATAACATCGTGAGAGACAAGTCAAAAAATCACATTGTATTTTTTAAAACACAAAAGAACAGAGAAATATGACCCTGAGAAATATACATGACCAAAAATGAAATAACTAATTATGGATAACAAATTTTAGTTGAATGAAAAATCTCTATCTTTAATTTTGTAGTTGTAACAAGATTCCGAAGAACTTGAAATTTTGAGTTTTGAAAATTTAGAGTTAGCCGTGAAAATCAAACCTATGCAACCTTTATAAATGTATTTTACCCTATTGTTGCAAGAAATTTAAAGAAAAAAGTAGAAACTTAATAAGAAAATTTTTAAAATGCCCAGGGGATTCATGAAAAGTACCCTCAAATTTTGAAGACAATTTTTCAAAATCGCAATGCCCCAATCGAGCCATATCGATTTAGGAAAAAATCCTACAACGTGAGAGACCAGTAAAGTAACTTACAAAATATGATATAAGACTGTCAAAAGAATAGAGAAATAAGACGGTTATGTAATCTTAAGAGATAAGTATAAAGGAAATATTTTGAGCTGTTTTTGAGGAAATCTTGTTTTTGTTATATTTTGAAATTAAACATAATACACGGAATATTGCGCGTAAACCACTAAAAGATAAAAAAAAATACACGACCTCAATGAAAGAACTAATTATGGACAACAAATTTCTATTGATGGTAAAACTTCTATCTCTAATTCTGAAGTTGTAGGAAGACGCCGGAAATAATTCCAATTTTTGAAGTTAGTGACATTGGGATCATTGCCTTCTTTATAAGTGTATTTTACACTTTTCTTACAAGAAATTTAAAGACAAAATTTAAAGATGTTTTGAGAAAATTTTGAAAATCTCTGGGGAGTA
Organism: Teleogryllus occipitalis; assembly: GCA_011170035.1. Lineage (NCBI taxonomy): Eukaryota > Metazoa > Arthropoda > Insecta > Orthoptera > Gryllidae > Teleogryllus > Teleogryllus occipitalis. The sequence goes on from BLKR01006489.1 coordinate 54,332, forward strand.
CCCCAACATTTTAAAGAATTTTTTCAAAATTTCAAAGACTCAACTAGAGCCAGATGATCAGGGGTTTCCTCCATTTGGAAAAAATCCTACGCGTGGTTTAGGCGCTAGTTTAGGCTTGTCACAGACGCAGGGATGCACGTTTTGAAAAAAAAAATTTTCGGTATCAGGAACCCTCAAAATCTGTATTTAATCGATTAATAGATTTTTTGTAGCTTTATATAACTTCTTCTATACTTCGTGTATTTCTCAGTATCTACGTACTACATATACGAGAAAATAAAAATAGTGGAATGTGAACCTTACAACAACCTTACAATTACAACTTATTGAAGTTGAAATACTAGAATGCATATGCGCAAACTCAAACATGACTTGAAAGGAAAAGTACTAGAGTATGAGAAAGGTATCACAGGTGACGGAAGACTTACAGAAAATGAAATTTACACACTGCTATGGTCACGCTATTACAAGAAACGTTGCTCTCTGGAAAACATCAAGAAAGATATATTTGGCTATAATTGTTCATAAGATCTTCGCCGATAAGAACCCTCAACATGGACTTTGCCTAAGGGAGAACAGATCAGGTGCAAATACAACAGGTGTCACGAAACTGGAGAGTAGTACATCCACAAATATTCCCTTCCCATGGCAGTGAGCAATCAATCCTACATTTAGATCTTTAGCTGATACTTCACTATTGAAATGATGTCTCCATGGAAAAACCCAAAATGTGAACGAATCATTAAATAATGTGTTTTGGTTAAGAATCCTCAAATCAGTGTTTGTAGCAAGAGAAGTACTCTCTCTTTCTATATATCATGGTGTTTTAATTTTAAATGATGTAAATATAGATACAGTTAAAATTTTACAAAAATTGGGAATGAAACCAGGAAAGAATATGATTATCATATGTCAAGCAATTGATGATCAAAGAATTAAAGTAAGTGATAAAGACTACCAATTATTGTCTCAAATTGCAAAAAAGACAAAAAGAAAAAAAGAAAAAAGAAAGCATTAGGAACTTGAAGACAGTAATGATCCAGAATATGGGAATGTATGATTGTTTGTTAGTGGTTATGGGCGCGTCATCTAGTAGGTTCATTAGTCACGTAAGTGTAGTAGAGGTTTTCTTGCTTGAAAGGTAGTTTCTTCCCCCGCTTGATGGGGAGATCCGGCTCTGACCTACAGTTTGCTATCGGGGTTTTCTGTAACCAGGTATCACCCACCAGCTGGACATTGCGCGAGCCGGAAAGAGCTCTAAGCTCCAGACCGGTCTCCCGGCATGTGTAGTGCATGTTAGTTTAAGTGTGTTAATGAGGAGAAGATAGAACAAGGAAGAGGTAGGAAAGATGGAGTGCGGTCCATGGCCCGTTTCTTAGGGTACTGCTTCGGCATTCGTCTGGTGTTGATCAGAGAAACCACGATCACAGCAGCCAAAACTACCGATCACAGCAGCCGGCCGCTAGAGTTCTCCTCCTGACAGCAACTGAATTCGACCTAGCTGAAAAGTTAGTGTCGAATTTCATGCCACTGTCGGGACTCGAACCTATAACTTCTCATTCAGAGGGACTGGAATGCATTGAAGCACTATCAAATACTTTACTACGCACTATCAAATACATTACTAGCAGTTTTCCGTAACATTATTTTTACTTTCTCGTATACGTACGTATGTACGGAGTACATAGTATAGAGAATGTTATGTAATGCTGCGTAAAAAACAGCCGATTTTTGGCACAAAAAAATTCATTGCTGTCTGACAACGAAAAAGTGCATAAAACCAGTTGCTAAATTAAGGGGAAAAAATCATTTAACTCGTGGTGAAGCCAGAATCCATGTTTCGTGGATCCTTGATACCGAAAAACAAATTGAAAGACAAACGTCTGTCTGTCTCTGTCTCTCTCTGTCTCTGTCTGTCTGTCTCTCTCTCTCTGTCTGTCTCTCTCTGTCTGTCTGTCTCTCTCTGTCTGTCTGTCTCTCTCTGTCTGTCTGTCTGTCTCTCTCTGTCTGTCTGTCTGTCTCTCTCTGT
>BLKR01006490.1:0-56331 GCA_011170035.1 Teleogryllus occipitalis
ACCGGTTCGCAACATAAAGCTTCACGCAACTTATTAAATGCACTTTCACATTCAGGATTCCAATTTACTGTCCCCTGGCGTTCCTTCCCCCTTAACAAATCTGATAACGGAGCTGACATTTCGCCAAATCTGGGAATGAATTTCCGGTAGTACCCGCTCATACCGAGAAAACATCTGACTTGTTTTTTCGTGTGCGGTCTTGGAAACTCCCGAATTGCATGCACTTTAGCTTCTACAGGGCGCATTTCCCCGCTTCCTACTACGTAGCCTAAGTATTTTACTGACTCTCTACCGAACATGCATTTACTCGGCTTTACATGCAGTTTTGCCTGTTTCAGAATCGAGAATACATTTTGCATGTGTTTTAAATGCTCTTGCCACGAGTTGCTGAATATGGCTATGTCGTCTATGTACGGTACCGCATATTCGCTGCACGGCGCTAACAGAGCGGCCATCATTCTACTGCATTGGTATGGCGCGTTCTTAAGGCCAAAAGGCAATCGCAGTGGGCGATATGTACCAAAGTTAGTTACAAATGCAGCCAGCCTTTGCGCTCTTGGCGTTAAACTGATTTGCCAATAGCATTTCGCTAAATCTAGAGTGGTGATTATTTTGGCTGCCGCCACCGTCTCGATTCGCTCTTCCATGTTCGGTAATGGAAAGTACTCTGTCTTGATTAATTTGTTTAACCGCCTATAATCGATACACGGGCGAGGCTTCCGACCCGGTGCTTCGACTAATATCATCGGTGACGTATACTCGCTATCACCTACTTCAATAATGCCGTCGCGTAGCATTTTGCTAATTTCATCCCGTAAAATAGCAGATTGTCTAGGCGAAGTACGATAAGGTGCACTACGCACGGGCGTTGACTCATCTGTGAGCTCTATGTCCATTGTAAGCGCATCGGTCAGTCCTGGTTTTTCGGAAAAGATATCATGATACTTCATGATTAATTGCTCGAGTTTCTCTCTGAACTCAGGCGGAATTTTCGTACCTTCGAGCATTTCCTGGAGATTGAAGTCGCTCGCTTCGAGATGAACGGCATATCTGTCAATCTCATCCTCTGCCTGTTCGCAGCCTTGGATCGGTGTTGTCACATAGCTGATGTACTCAGTCCGCTGATGGTACTGCTTCAGCATATTCACGTGATACACCCGTCCGTCCTTTTTCCCAGGCAATAATACCACGTAGTTTGTGTCAGAGACTTTTTCCTTGATCTCGCCAGGCCCTACCCACTGTACCGCCAGTTTTCGGGTACGATTTGGCGCTAAGACCAGTACCTTGTCGCCAGCACAAAACGTGCGGTTTACTGCTCTGCGGTCGTACCAGACCTTCCTACGTTCTTGCTCGTTCAGAAGTTTGGTGTGAGCTAGTTCACGCGATTTCCGAAGTCTATTCACGAGACGGAATACGTACTCTACCACTGAACTGGGCTCCTTCTCCTCACTTCCGGCAATGTGCTCGTATAACAATGTGATGGGAGTACGCAAATTATTCCCATACACTAACTCTGCTGGAGTAAAACCTAAACTTTCGTGCACGGTAGTGCGCAAGGCAAATAATATTGCAGGTAATTGAAGCTCCCATTCCGTACCCGCTTCTAGGCACAGAACCTTCAATAAGCGGTTCATTGTTCGGTGCATTCTTTCCACCGCATTAGATTGTGGGTGATAAGGAGAACTCCTAATCAAACGAATTCCGAACTTCTGCGCGAATTCCGCGGTCAGAACGCTCGTGAAACAGGTGCCCTGATCTGTCTGAAGTTCCTTCGGGAACCCTATTCGGCTAAATAGCTCTAAGAGTGCGTTGATTACAGTCGCTGATCGTAAATCCGTTATGGGAATCGCCTCTGGATATCTAGATGCCATGCACATCGCAGTAAGGATGAATTTCTTACCCGACTCGCTTTCCTGAAACGGTCCGCATGCATCGATATTTATTCGTGAAAATATTTCCCCTCCAGGTGGTACCATCACTAACGGTGCTTTCTGTCTGTCTCCCGATCTGCCTACCTTCTGGCATACGTCACATGACCTGACGTACGTTTCCATTTCCTGGAAACATCTTGGCCAGTAAAAATACTTGGCTAAGCTATCCTTACTTTTGGTTGTACCTAAGTGCGCATTCGCGGTCTCGTGACACACTTTAAGTACCGTGCCTCGAAACACAGCGGGAACAACAATCATGTCGTACCGCTCGCCTTTTTTACTAAATCGAGTGCGCAGCAATAATCGATTACGTAGGAAGTACGATTCTTTTCCCGTCTCGGGAACTTCATTCTCGCATTTTTTATAGATTTCCGCGAGCGTACTGTCCTTACTTTGTTCGTTAATAAATTCCTCTGTCGAGATCTGAATTAATTCTACTACAGGAGCCTCTATCTGCATAGAATTTACATTGTCGGCGTCGGCGGCTTCCTCGTCGCCTCCGATGACATCTACCTCCGCGTCTCCCGTTACCGGTGAGTCGGCTACCTGCTTTCCCTTCGCGTCGCTATTTTGCTCTAATCCGGCGCTCGACCCCGTCTCTGCCGCCCTCATCTCCGGCTCGGCAGTGCCCGTCGCCGCTGCCTTCGACCGCGTTACAACTGCGCTCACAATCTGCGGCTCAATGAAACCACCTCGAATTTCCTCGAGTAATTGCGCCGTACGATTGCTAAGCAGATAGTAACCGAAATCACAGTCGCGATTCACTACTGCAGCTCTGGTTGTTACCTTCCCGAAAGGCCCTTGCAGTCGGATCTGTGCTACTGGTAGATTCCTAGGTTTCGAATCTAAGGGTTGAAACACCCATACACTTTCCCCTGTTAAATCAGAATCTTCTATAAACCGTTCGTTTACAACATCAAACGACGCTCCACTATCACGCAGAATAATACCGGGCTTCTCATTTATGAGTGCGTGGGACGTAAATGGTTGGAACAGCTCCGCCGCTGTCTCCTCCGCCATGTGGCCAACCTTTTCGCCTTTCTCCGCGCCGCGCTTTGTCGGGCAGTCCCGCGCGATATGCTGGGGTGACCCGCAGCTAAAGCATTTCCTCACGCTGGGTTTTTCAAAATCTTCCCTGACGTCACGGCTTTTGTGCAAAGGTTTCCCGGCGCCCGATACCTGCTTCGGTTTTTCCGCGCTGGCTTGAACTTCAGGCCCTCCGTCCCTTCTCTGGAACGGTTTTGAGAAACTACGTTTCCATCCCGACCTATTGTTCTCGTAATTATCTAATTTCTTCGCGAATTCAAGTGGAATTGCGAAGTTTCCCCACTCGTCAATGAAGTGTTCCTTTATTTCAGCTGGAACTCGCCGTTTCATTTGATCCGTCACGATTAAGTTGAGCAATCCCTCGAAAGTTGATATGCTAAGCCCCGCAACCCATTCCTTACAATAATTATGTAATTCGCGGGCATACACATTCCACGTGGTGTTTGTGGACTTCATGTGCCTCACGAATAACTGCCGAAACTTTTCTGCATTAAATTTATACATTTCTAACAATTTAGATTTAATGTCGGCATATTCGGTCATTGTTTTCCCGTCTTCTAACGTAAGCCATGAATTGATTTGATGAGGAAGTAGCCCCATAAGATTGGCAACCCAATCTTCCTCCGGCACTCCTAACAACTCCGCTTGGCTCTCGAACACGCTTAAGTATGTAGTGATGTCATCGCTATCGCCTTTGAATCGGTCCATAACGTGATTCAACCGTACATGTGTTTGCGTTTTCGCCTCGTTCCCTGAACTTACGCTTCCTGTCGGCGTCTGATTCGCTATCCGGAGTTTCTCTAACTCGAACTCGCGATCTAGTCTTTCTCGCTCTCGCTCTCGCTCTCGCTCTCGCTCTCGCTCGAATTCTAACTTTTCACGCTCTCGCTCTCGCTCGAATTCTAGCTTTTCACGCTCTCGTTCTTTCGTAGTCTGACACAAAGCCTTAACGAATTCTTCCTCGTATTGGCTGCTATTTACTATAATGTTTCGCAACTTTACTATTCTGTCATCGTCGTTTGCCGTTTCCCCTAGCTCTCTAGCAACGTGCGTTAGGCACTCCTTACTAAACTGCGCGAGATACGCCATGATGCCTGAACTGTTCTCGAATTGCAGATGGCTACACTTACGTGAGTGGTGATCCTCGTGTACTCCTTCCGGTCGGCTGGCCTGGTATTCGTCCTTCCTGTCAGAGGGATGCCTTCTTCTTGACGTCGGCGCCTTCCGCCCCCCAAGTTTGACTTGCGATTCAATTAAAAACTACCTCGTGTAGCTCGCACAGTCTTACAGCCCCCTACGTTCTCGGACTTCCTAGGATGCACAATTCCCGTTGATTTCACCCACACACGCCAGCTACGCACTCTCGTGCACTGCCGGAACCAGTTCGTTGCACTAGGCCGAAACTGTTACCACTATTGAACTGTGGTGCCCGAATCTTGTGAACTGCCCCATAGACTTTGGTGCATGTTCCGTTAAGCTGCTGCTACCATTACTATTAAAATGGCGCACATACCCCCGTGGGTTTTCTTTAACCGCTGCCACCATTAAAACTAATGGTGTGCGCTCCCCCGTGGGTTTTCTTTAACCGCTGCCACCATTAAAACTAATGGTGTGCGCTCCCCCGTGGGTTTTCTTTAACCGCTGCCACCATTAAAAACTACCTCGTCTGTAACGTCGTGGGTAGGGATCTACTCCACAAGGAAACAGACACGAGTGAGGTATATACAATTTATTTACATTAATTTATGTACACTGTTTACAGAACTCACTCTAAGGTGTTTGTCGGCTACCTGCCGCAGCCCCCTTCTCCGAACACGCGCCTTGCGGCCGCGCATGCGTTTAGCCAACTCGGCCGATTTGCAACTTGGCACCTGGTGTGCCTCGGCAGTCACTCTGCCCCGAAGTATCGAGCATACTTCACAGTGTTCAAGACTCGAACACCCACACGTGCCTGCAGCACTTCCGCGCCAGACTTGGCCGGACAAGTTTTGCGGTGTTTAGCCGCGAGGAAACCAGAAACGTTACCCAACCCAGGGCTTCTGCCACCGCTCTTTTATATCCTCGAGTCACATGACTTCCGCGTCATCATTCCCCCCACGCACTCGTCTTGAGGCGTCTGCTTTCGCCGTTGCAAGTTGCACCCGGCACCTACAAGCCCTCTCCCCTTTTGGACTTTCCCTGAAGGGTTGGCCTTTGTTTGGAAGCCTATTTTTGGCTCCCTCATCCCCATACCTTGCGACTTGTCTCTCCGGAGCAGAGAGTGACGTCCATGACGCTACACTATTAGCGCGAGGGGAGGGGGAGGTCACGTGGGCGCTGCGGCTCAGCCCTCGGGAAATCCCCGGCCAACGCCCCAGTCGAATGCGCGCAGACAGCGGACTTCTTCCCCCCTTCCCTCCCCCATCTATCCATCCATCCTACTCCTTTGTTTCTCCGTCCCTCCGACAACCACCCTTGCCCGTTCCGTCTCTTCCCTCCCACCCCTCCCCGTGCTTCCCCTCGCCCTTCTTACCATCCCTATTTTCCTCCTCCCCCTCCCGTTCTTTATTCCACTTTTTGCATCTCCGTCCCTCTCCATCTTTTTCGCTCCTTTCTCTCTCCTTCCCTCTGCCATCACCCTCTCTCCCACCAACCCCTACTCTGTCGAAACATTACTGACTAGGTAATACTAAAGACTTAGTCTGTCGTCTACCCTTCTACACAACTTCCCCCCTATTCGTTCGCCTGTTACTCAGCTATTCTCATCACACACCACTGGCTATCGTATTTTTACTCGCCCCCTTTTTCCTGCAAACCAGCTGTCCTCCACGTGCACTTCCGAGTAGTCACTCATTCGGCGATCTTCTCCGCCTACACACGAACCAAACAACACTAAACGTTTCTAGGAGTTGACGTAACTTCGCGTAAAATAATATACATTTCATTACATACTCGAAAATGGCTACAATTTTTAATCATTCCTCCCCTTCAAATGTACGCTTATAAAAATAATACAGGTTTCATTTTTACAGGACTGTTTTTGAAAATTGCAAAGAAATTAACATTAAAATCATTGAATTTTTTTATAAAAAATATTAATAAATCTGTTCTATAAATTTAAATTCGTAACTTTTACGTCACCTACTTTATTTTACTTCTAGATGAAAATATGATAATTTTCCGGTTATTTTTGTTGAAGAAAAGACAATTTCAGAAAAAATCCGAAACTGCTCCAGATTTTTCAATTCATTTTATCGTGATTAAACCAGACTGATTATGAAAATGGCTTAGAATTAATTTTGTTGAACTCTATGAATTTCCAAAGGTTGCAAAAGTTACAAATAATGCGAGAAATTACGCAGTGCGTTAGCTTCACTAGTTTCTTCCCGTCATGGTAAACGAAAGAACTTTCGGTAGAGTGGTTTCGAGATGGAGTTTCATAGACTTCGCAAGTCTTTTCTAAGGAACAGGCGGTTTGCTTTGATTATAATCATCTCCCAGCTTAATTCTAGCAGTGTTATTAGATTTTGAAACATTGAAACACAGGCAGATAAGTGCTGCGTAAAAATAATGCATTTGGCATGAAAAGCATTTCCACTTAATATTGCATTTGATCGTTCATTACGATCATGCGAGGGCTGTAAAAACAAAACATTCGTTTTGGGCAGAATGTCAATTCGCATAGTCGAGTAAATAGAGTTCAAGTAAATGAAATGCAGCCATCGAAATCTGCTTCCGAGCTGCACAGCCATCCGGCGGTCAGCACAGCGCACGAGAGGGCATGACAGGGCTGCAGGTGCCCTGACAAGGGAAGCCGACGGGCGCAATTTACACAAATAAATTAATCTATGCAGCCGTTATTAATACATTATCTGGTTACCGAACACGTAGGCTGCTGCCCCGGTACGGGGGTACTCCATCCCTGGCGCCCTGCAAACGCTGCCCGGCAGGCCCTTGTTTGCCAGGCAGCCGACCGTGTTTAAGATATTTTTTTACTTTCTCGTATATGTCCGTGCATACGGGGTGTAGAGGAAGTAATGTATTGCTGCGGTGAATAGGGCGTTTTTTAATGAAAAAGTCATTTCGTGGCTCCGATACTTTCAAAGGCTATTTTTTATTCTCCTATAATAAGAAACTACTATATCTAATACGTAACGCGGTCAGAATCTACATTTTGAGGTTCCTTAATATCCCAAAAGCATTTTTTATGGTTGTCCGTCTGTAAATAGCACTAGCACTTTAGATTAACATAGAAATGTTGTCAAAATAAATTTTTCCCAATTGATCCGGCTAACTCCTACTATTTTGAAAATAATTCTTTACATTTTTGGTATCCTGCATATGAAATCCCTGGGCAATGTTCAAAATGTTTAAAAAATGGCTTCAAATTTTTATCTTCAAATTTCCTGTGAGAATAGACAGAAATACGATTATAAAGAAGACCATTTTTAAAAAACTTTTTGTACAAATAGTGCACTAAATTCACTTAATAACATAGCATAAAGTTGTATTATTTTCATTTTTGAAAATACAGATGTTTTGCTGTCCATCGATGTTTCGGTGTCCAGGCCCCACCAAACATCTACTTTCCCTCCTCTATTGCTCTTGTTTTCAAATCCGCTGCGTTCATCATTAGTAGTGGGCGTTATACATTGTAACTAAGCATAATACACTTTAAAACACTAATAGTTTACCATCTGGTGAGGTATTTTAATTCGCAAGTCATCTTGATATTTAAATGGTAATGGTAAAATTCATGAGGTGGGGTGGGGTCGAGGAATATAGAATACTTATTTAATTTTACTTCACTTTGCCATTAAGATGTTAAAGAAGAGAAACACCCTTGCTTCTGTCAATAATTTAACTGAACAATATCTACTATTTCGATGTCTTCTAAAATCAATTTATTAAATCTATTGAGGTCTCTTGTGAACTTTCGTTCTTTTTTAAACATTTGACATGGAATTCATTTTACCCGAAAGACCTTGATTTGAGTTTCTTTTGTCAATGTTTCCTTGAAATAATTATGGATGACGGATGGTTTACTTGTGCTCTTGCAAAAGGTTCGAGCGGCAGTGTTGCGTGGACGTGAAATGCGATTGGAGCGCTCCTGGTGGCGGAGGCGCGGAGTGGGACTCGCCCGCGCACTCGCCCGCGCACTCGCCCGCGCACTCGCCCGCGCACTCGCCCGCGCACTCGCCCGCGCACTCGCCCGCGCACTCGCCCTCGCGCACTCGCCCGCGCACTCGCGCACTCGCCCGCGCACTCGCCCGCGCACTCGCCCGCGCACTCGCCCGCGCACTCGCCCGCGCACTCGCCCGCGCACTCGCCCGCGCACTCGCCCGCGCACTCGCCCGCGCACTCGCCCGCGCACTCGCCCGCGCACTCGCCCGCGCACTCGCCACTGCCCGCGCACTTGCCCACGCACTCCCTCGCCCACGTGCCTCGTCGCAAGGGAGTGGAGCTCTGCGAACTCTTTGACTTTTGGCCCAGCAGTCCTGAAATTCGTAGCAGCAAAGGCAACAAGAATCAAGTTACATTACATTACGTTCAAACAAGAATTTATACCTCACAGACAGTTTGTGGGCGCCAAAATGAAGACAGGAACTTCTATGGGATCATCTTAAGGCTAAAATATACTTACGCTCAAAGACGAGGAACGTTATTTCATCGATACTATTGCAACTCGTGGAAATGCGTGGCAAGAATAAATTCTTCTATCTCTTACCTTACTCTACAATTACTCAAAGTGAAACTAGGCCTCCAAAAATGGTTCACTGTCCCTTATTATAATTGTTTCTTTTTGGCTTGGTCTGCGATATTTCTATGAAAACATTCTTTTCCGCTTTCCCGACATTTGCATCAATCTTTATCTTAAGGTTTTCAGTGACACTAACAGAATCACTCGTGAGAATTATCACTAATCTCAAACTGCACTCATTGAATTATATCTTCGATGCATCTGTTGTGGCTCAGCACGTCTTGGAGCGACGAGATTTCCTTCTGTTTTACTTTGTGTGGAAATTATCGTCCTTTAGCCTATTTATTTTATTTTATTTATTTTATTTATTTATTTATTTTACGTCAAAAAACAGTTAAAAACTGCGTATGACGTGCAATGGGGAAAAGTGAATTGTGTGCACATTTTCAAAATTCTGTGATCCCTACACTAAGTCATATACTACTTAAATTTTGAATTTTTGAAAGGGAGAAAAAAAAACTCCAATGTAATAAAATCTATTTTCAAGGATAAACAAGCAATAAATTTTGAATTTTGAAAGGGAGAAAAAAAAACAAAAAAACTCCCATGTAATTTTTTTTTTTTTTGCCTGGACAAAATATGCAGCATTTGTATCAAGTTTTCTTTGTGAAGAAAAAATATAGATTTTAATTAAAAATAAAGAATGTGGATGTGTGAAATCGGGGTTATCATTATGTTGTCTGAAGATCTTTCTAATGAATAAAATTGTGTGCATGAAATACGTGGAAGTTCGAGAAAGATACACAGTTCGAATCTTCTTGAAAACGCCTGTTGAAAAAACCTACTTGAACGCTGCTCAAACATCCTCTGTAGACTCCCAAGGCGGAGCTTTGATCGTGAAATCTCTAGAATCTTTGTACTGTCAAAGAGACCACAATTCCTGACAGTGCTTGAATCGGGTCCCAACTTGTATTTATTGGGTATCAGCAGATAATTAATTGTCTTTGTCTTGTCTACGTGCTTTCATTGAACTTGCACGCAAAGACGACTATCCGACCGGTCACAGTTGCCGCTTTTCTCCTAAAGCATTTCACAGTTGTGCTGGCGCTGAACAAAACACTCGCGCATCAAGCGGTCAGTTGCGTGAAGAGGAGGAAACAAACGTTCTTATCTACAAAAGGGTAAAAGCAAAGAGGTGGCAGAAGTTTCCAATCTGTCAAAAAAATGAAGCAGATAATGGGAGACTAACTTGACATTTCACCTCCAAATATTTATCTAGGACTGCTAACAGCGTCTGTGCAAGCCGAAATAGAAACTAATCACTATATAAATTTTTTCATATTGTTTGGCATTGATTTAGGTCATACAAGTGGTTATTCTTCCAGTATTTTCTGAAAATCAAGAAATTAGCAAAAACCGTACTAATTAAGGTGTGTTTTTCTTTCCTCGTGAATAGTTTTACAATAATTGATCTCCAGACTTTTAGTATGTGTTTATTGGCTGTTTTAGATTTTTGTATTTTTCAGAAGAGTGAATCTCGAAAATGAGATTCCGAAAACAAAAATATTAAACGAAAGAAAAAGGAAACAGAGGAAAGGTTACTCAACCACATGTTAATTTTAAAAACTAATGATGCAAACCAAAATTGTGTGATTATTGACTTTCAAATGTATTTTTTTCAGTCAATTGTTCACAATTGCTTTTGGAAACACTCAGAAGTAATATCGAAGTATGTTTGAATATAAATAAAAATGCGTCCCTTTGTGTTTGTGACAGAATTCTTGATTTCGTTTCCAATCAGTCCGCAGTTCTAAAAAGTGCCAATATTAATTTTTCTCAATGATTACATTTTGCTTTCGCGCTGTTGAATGAAAGTAGGTGTGCTCCCTTCCAATGCAGCGGGAGTTTTCGCTCTGCGAGTGACGTCATGATGGGCCGCTGCGTGGGTTGTGCGAATGGGCGCGAAACAGATGAACGCGGGCCGGCGCCTGTTGTTTGGACCGCGGACTAATTGCAGGTGTAATGCTGTTATTCGTAACCAGATATTAATAATTGCGTAATTGAGGCAGTTCCACGCGCAGAGGGGGCCGTGGCCACTGTTCCCGTCAAAGCCCTCTGCGCCTTCGCAAGGCGACGCCAACGCCATCTGGCGCCGAATGGCCGCCCATTGGCTCCGTTCGGCTGAATGGTGGACACGCGTGGCTGTTATGAAGTCAGTGTATTGGAAAATACGTTTGACCAGGATAGTCCCCTTCTGTTAGTTTCCGCACCTCGTAAATGTGTAGTGTTGCAAGCATTCGAAAAATTCATATGTTTCCCTCTAGGCTCCAAAGTTTTAAAGAGATGATTTTCTTTAAAACATTGCAATATGTACGGGAAATACATTATTGATATTATAATTGACTACGCCGTGAAAAAGGTATTTGTTCAGTTATTTGTAGTGTGGAGTGGGTTTTATGAGAAAATCTTTGTTTGGCGTACAATGGTGCTTGCAGTACTGGAGGCAACGTTTCTGAACAAAATCCAATACAAGTTTATTTCAATTTCCTTCGCTTTTTCCTACTATTCGGTTGATTCTTGTAAATATTTTCATGATGTGAGTGGAAATAGGTTTCAGGTGGGATGGAATCTTTCGTAGAGGAGTCTATCATAATTTGATTGTGACGTGCTACCTTAAGCACACGTTTAAGACAACCTCACTGATTCAAGCAAATAGGGTTTTCTGGAAGGACATAAAGTGTGGGATTTGATGATTGCCAGACTAGGATTTGAAGTAGACTTTTCTCTTAAATGTGAATTTAATCTTAAGTTTCTCCTTGTGAGGACTGCCGAATTTCATCATTTCAAAACAATATACAATTTTACTTCATTTTATTTTTGTTTCAAAATTCATCAATTGGTTAAAAATTGGAACAAGCCTTTCTTTCTACCAACACAATTTGTTATTTTACGAATTATTAATTACGTGAGGTTCATAACTCATTTTGTTTGAATGACACTCGTAATTGTTTTCCGAATAATTTAGTTATTGATTTGAGTGCCAGGAAATAATTGCGACTGTAACCCGGATGTTTCCTACGTAATTTTAATATTTCTCATCCAAAGTTATTTCGTTCTAGCTCATTTAATTGGGTTTGAAGTTCATAATTGTTCCTTCTTACTCTCCAACAATTTACTCAATCTGCCATCCATACGGAGTGGCGAGGAATCTGAAAATATTATCAAAATATCTACTACTGAATTGCACGTAACGAATGATGATAATCATATTTCTTTTAAAGTAACAAATTGGAATTTATTGTAATGTGAAATATTATGATTCTGATAAAAGTTAAACAAGAATTGTTACATAGTTAATCAAAATGAAATTCTTTGGTCATGACCAGTTTTCTCTATCTTGTAATAATTATAAAACAACCTCGTTATTTTCGTGGTTCTTCATGCGGTCTTCACTTCTCCATTCGATGGCGCCCCTTAGAATCTTCCCCGTCGCCGCACCAGAATCTTCCTTCTTCATAAAGTCCTCCGCCTAATGTTCGCAATCAAGTTCAAATTCTCCCAGCGATACTATTATTACCCGTTACTTCCCTTACTCGCATCACGGGTGGACGCATATACACCTACTGACTATTACTTTGTAGAATTCCTTCGTCTTTTCCCACAAGAACGTTTTAGCCAGTAAAAGAAACAACACCCTCTTGTTCACCGGACACTTCCCACTATCCTACCCACCCACTATCCTACCCACCCACCATCCTACCCACCCACCCACCATCCTACCCACCCACCCACCATCCTACCCACCCACCCACCATCCTACCTACCCACCCACCATCCTACCTACCCACCCACCATCCTACCCACCCACCCACCCGCCCACCATCCTACCCACCCACCCACCCACCCACCCACCCACCATCCTACCTACCTACCCTCCCACCCACCCACCCACCCTCCCACCCACCCACCCACCCACCCACCATCCTACCTACCTACCTACCCACCCACCCACCCACCATCCTACCTACCTACCTACCTACCCACCCACCCACCCACCCACCATCCTACCTACCTACCTACCTACCCACCATCCTACCTACCTACCTACCTACCCACCCACCATACCTACCAACCGCGCGAAACCGCCAACCACTTCTCTCACGAAGTTGGCCGCAAACCGTCGTCATCGTCTTTGTTCTCCACTGCCCCAAATCCACCCACCAACCCCTTCAACGCTACCTCTACTCACAGTCCGCGAGCTGTCACTACTAACCAGCACTCGAAGGTCCTCACCGCTAGACACAGCAGCCTCCAATTCCACTCGCTCCAATGCCCACCCTACCTCCCTCCCCTTAGTCATCATGTACCCGCGACCGGGGCTTTCCTTTTTTCTTCCTATACTTTTTACTTATTGGAAAATCAAGGTCGACAGTCCTCCCTGAACCGTCCATCCTCGCCATGCCTCGCCCCGCCCCACGCCACCCCGCCTCCTTCAGCCACGCTCCGCCACTCTCTTTCTCTGTTATTTCCTCTTCCGCCGCAACAATTCAGCCATTCTCCCTTTGTGCATCAAGCCCAGATTCCCTTTCTCCGCTGCTGGCGATGTTCAAATGAGAGCGACTCTCCTAATAACACCTTCCTCGCATCAAAAAATCTGTGTCGATGGTATTTTTATGCATAATTTTTTAGTTTATTTCAGAGCGTTTGATGTTACATTAAAATACAGAAATGTGTATGTAAGATGTTTTAGTTACGTCCAAAAAATACTGGGAGTGACGAATCAACCTTCATTTTTCCCGTAAATTTATATATTTCACTACCGTTCCTCTATGACTTTTTGTGATATTAAAGAATTTCTTACCTACTCACAATTCGTTACAAATCTTTACTTTCCCTCGATTTCTACTTTACTTTTAATTGTTAAAAATGGTGCAATAATATTAGTTAATATTTATTCAATTAAATTTTTTGTCGAGACACACTACAAATCAAAACGAAAGTTTCATTCACACTTCGTTTCTAGTATTGTAATTACGATTTGCTTGGGATAACAAAAGTCTTATAAAGAACATGACATTAAGCTTTTGATTTTCAGCATATTAAACAAAATAGGCTTGATATATTCTTGATTTTAGCTATAGTATATTATATACACACATTTTATTCTTCTTATACACTGATTGCAAAGTAACGGCACATCGAAATTTTTATAATTCGGAATTAAATATGATTTAAAGATTTCTTATGAGATGATTTCTTGGTAGATTATTTATTTTACAACATAAAGTATTGGACTAATGTTTTTAAATAAAATCTGTATATGACATTTCGATGTGTTTCAGGTAAGGAGTTTTGTGTATGGTACCTGCATACATTGTGCCCACATCTTCCCACTTCAAGGTAAGCTGAAGATGATACCGATCTATATCCTCCCTTTCTCCGTGTACTTTTCTGCAACGAAACTGTTATAGAATGATGTAGAAGGATGAGCCAAAGTGACAGCTCGTGCTGGCAACATAACTGAAGGTTCTGTGGTCGTTGTGCCCTCGAGCCCATTACACTCCCTTCCCGCATTCGTTCGTTTGCAGTTGGCCAACTTGTAAATCGCTTCGACTCTTTCTTTTGTGATGTCCTTGTCCGACAAAAATATAGTGCGCCGCGAGAAATAATTGAAATTAGGAAATGCAGTGTTATGTACTCTTCTGTAAAAATTCTTTTTTTCTATAAACATTACATTACATTTACATTTGTTGTGATAAATGTTATGTTTATTTTAAAACCGAGTTTTGAATGCAAGATGCGTTCTGGTGTACGTGTTTCCAGCTTAAAATCATTTTTCTTTCTATTTACATTCGTGGCAGTTTTCTTTTATTGATTGTGAGTGCATATTAAGATATTTTCCTCATATGTAATTACATTTAAATACTTCCCGGACTCGCGTACGTGCACATTCATCAGCGAAACTCTTGGACTTCTGTATACTGATGTTTCCAAATACTTTACGAAGCGGCGTGGCTGAACAGCTGTCGCGGCGGAGGGATACATCGCGTAACAAGTGAACATCACATGTAATGCAGAGAACTGTCACTTTGGCTCATCTTTAGGAAACTACTTCTATACCTAACACTTTTTTCAATATTATTCATTTTAGTGTGTACCCAAAGTCCCAAAATAAATTGCTTTTCTTGTGAGAAACGGCATGTACTGCTGTCGTCGAGCTGAGGTGATCTACAATGACGAGTAATAGGGAGAGTATTCATATTAGCATAAGAATACGGATTTCTTTCTCGTAATTGTTTTCGAATGTTGATGACTGTGTGGAATAGTTAGTCGCATTCGTGGAGAGGCTTGCGGGCAGAGGCTTGGAGAGGGCGGGCGCGGGCCTTCGTTGGGCAGCGCGGAGGCAAAACGTCACAAGCTGCGTTAATTGCGGCGGCCCTCTTCGCCTCACTCCTCATGGCCAACCACAGCACTTGACTGCACGACTGGCTCACAACAACATAATTTAACGAAGTCTGATGTGTCGCTTTAGGTCAGAAGTGCTTGTTTGATTTCTTTATTAACTGATAATGTATTTTTTCAATGATATGAGTAGGAAAGGAGCCGTACTTTGCATTGTAGAATTTTAGCTTTGGGAGCCGTCGCCAGAAGCAAGTTGATTGACCCTTGTGGAGCGGCGGCCAGAGGTCTCTGAGTTTGCGGGCGAGGAGCGGCGGTCAAGTGGTTGCAGGGGGAGGGGAAGAGGGAGAGAAGGGGTAGTAATGTATTCATGAGGGAAATGAAGGGAAGAACATCCCGTTCATTAGGCGCAGCTGGAGAGTCTTAGCGCTGGCCCTCCTCTCCACTCCGCCTTTCCTCTCTTCTCCATTACACCCGCAGGACCAGGCACTCTACACTCGCAACATCTCCAACGCTTCCAACCTGCCACAGTCCACGCCACCCCGCCTTATATTGTCCACTTCCGCACGCTCTGGGCCAGTCTCGTCTCGCTCCACGCCACCCAGCCTTTGCTCGCTCTCCCACGCCTCGCCCCTCCTCCTTCCACGCTCCTGCCCCAGCTCCGCACTT
Organism: Teleogryllus occipitalis; assembly: GCA_011170035.1. Taxonomy (NCBI): domain Eukaryota; kingdom Metazoa; phylum Arthropoda; class Insecta; order Orthoptera; family Gryllidae; genus Teleogryllus; species Teleogryllus occipitalis. The sequence goes on from BLKR01006490.1 coordinate 15,727, forward strand.
GCCCCGCCACGACCCTGCTCCTTCCCCGCCCGCGCCCCTGCTCCTTCCCCGCCCCTGCTCTATCCCCGCCCCGCCTTACAGTGTCCACTTGCCCACGCTCTGCACCAGTTCCGTCTAGCTCCACGCCACCCAGCCATTCCCGCCCCTGCCCCGTCCCTGCCCCGCCCCTGCCCCTACCCCGCCCCTGCCCCTACCCCGTCCCTACCCCTTCCCCGTCGCTGCCCAGCCACATTCTCTCCTCTTATCATCTTCTCCCCGCCTCACCTCGCTCCACCCACAAATACCACTCGCCCATCTCTTGGCCGTGGTAAAGACAATTTTGCTCTTATTATATAAAATGCAATTACGCCTTTTAAGGCATCAAACATTCCACTACTCGAATGATGTCTTCAGGGTGGAAATGTAACTTGCACATCTCCACAAATGCTATATATTTGTTTGTTTTAGTAACCAAAGATAGCGAATATGTATAATCGTCATTAAAATAGTTATGAGTCAAATATATTTGAAAATGAGTAAAGTTAACCACGTAGATATAACAAATGAAGAAAGTTCAAAACAGAAAACGGGCGTATGGAATGGTCATTTACATGACGAGGTGTGTGTTTTAGGTTATATTATTGTTAGGGATCGGGTTTCTATAATTTTGCTTCAAAAGAACTTGTGACAGTTTGCATGTTTTTGTTTTCTATGGATGATACAATACTTGTGCAAATGTAGGCTATATCTTGATAACCTATTTTTTAATCCAGTCAGAAGTAAAGCAAGACATGAAATGTTTTTCTCAAAGGTGGAAATTTACTTCAGTTATTTCTCTCGCAAAAAATGGTACATGATATTATGTTAATACAAAAAATATGTTTTCATTCCAAGTATTCTTCTCTGGAATTTGATCAAGATTTAAAGAGGGAATGTAATAGTATTAATTTTAATTGCATGTAAAGGCAATGATTCAGACTTTTTAGTTCATAAATTCATATTTCGAAAGCTTATTTCAGGAGATTTTAGAGCATAAAAATCCCTAATTATCATACTGCTTGGTTATATCTATTTTAAGATGATTTTAAAAGCAGTTAAAAATACTTTACAATTGATGGTAGGACACGTTCGATTATTACTCGAAACAAATTTCTGTTTAGATTCATCTTTCGGTAATCCGAAAATTGAAACATTTCGACCATTATTACCGGTAATTATCGAGGCACGACAGCACTGGAAAGGCATGTTAATCTAATTCAAAACGGATAAAAAAGTTTAAATGAGAGAACCAATTGAAAGTAAACATAAAATGATCTTCACACTGCAAACGCTGACTGAAATGTAGAACAAGATAATTTCAGATGGTCTGGGTTTGATGACATCACGAGCCTCTTGCGAGTTAGTGCTGAGACGTTCTTTACTTTCAATTTACCTTTATTTTTCAGTACTTTTACCAACAAATATTGTATAATGTATATCGAATAAAATATTATGCATGGTAAATGTCTGGGTACTTAATTCATTTATCGTTTAGTTTATGTTGGCGATTAGAAGGATATTCATGCGCGGTTTTGTAAAAGCCAGAGGGGAAAATAACTTCAGAGGGGTTTCCCTTAGTGCTGTATGAATATGACGCAAACCCAACTTTAAAATTTTGCACTTTCATTACAAGTGCACATCGACGCCCAAAGGCGATTTTTCTCGCTGCGACATTCATGAGCGCATTAATTAAACAACTTCCTAAGCATAGAGGGATGCGAGGGGAACCCACAGCATGCATCTTGAGAGCAGTCTGCAGGGCGCGGTGCAGTGTGATCCGCAAGTTCCCAGACTGAGAGTTTTTCCATCCTCCTGATGAACTCCATCCAGCAGACGACCTTCGTGGTTTGAAGCCTTTGAAACAGCCATGCCCAGAAGCACCAGTCTAGCGGAAAGCGGATGGATGTCTGATATAACTCGGAGACGCGTATCAGCGCCTTGATTCAATCTGCAACAGTGAATAACCAGTTTCCCGCTGAGAAAAATGTTTCAGCGTTGCATACGTATTATTCATAAGAATTGTGATATCAGAAGTATTTCATTTTCCGGAAAGTGAAAATGGACTTCAAGTGTAAGAATCAATCCTCCAAAGTGTGAAATCCAGAATTCGACTGACACATTCAAGGCAATTATAAATGAAACCACAAAGAGACTGAAAACGCGATCTGAGTAGTGTGTTGCATCAAATGGACCCCATTATTAGTAAATGAAATAGGCAAACCTCACCTGTCTATGACCTGGAATGTTTGTCGCTTTAGTGTGGGAACTTGCGGACCGCCCTGTGGAGTCGTCAGCCTCCAACGAGGACGAACAGATGAGGCGCGCTTTGCGTCTCTCCGCTGCAAGAAGTTTCTGCGCGTGCGTGGAGACAAACTTCTTCTTTGCGGGATTTCTTGTACACAGAAACCCAGGGCTGACTTCTTACCACACTAATCACCAGGCTGCAAAATTTGCGTGCCACGAACTTTGTTATATCTCAAACTTAAATGAAGCACGGGATCCTACGAGCACTTACAATAACGCAAAGCCCAAAACCGCAAATGTCATGTCTTCGTTATCTTCAGGAACAGTAGCGGCTACTTTTATTTTAAAATATATTAGCTCTGTAAATGAAAGAGATGTGCTATAGGTACGATATTATTGGGGAATATTTCTGATGTTAAAATCACATATTTATTGGGTATTTCGAGAGTGTCTCTTAACTGTAAAATGCATAAATACAGCAAAGTATATGAATCACTGTGCAGGGCGTCTGAAGCCCTGTGCAATACGCTATCAAACAAATGCACGTAAAACATTTTATTCTTCATAACTGTATTTTTTTAATAATTCCAAAGTGTCATCATTCAATGTTAAATGATTATTTAGGAAAATAACAAATAATATGGGCTTAGATAATTATTAATGGGCCTCCTAATCCCTGCATGTTCATTAAGGGAATAGAATCAGAATTCAGAAACTACATACATTACTTCTGAGAAGCTTTCTTAGGCCAGTGACTAAAAGGAAAGTAGAAAGATGTAAGAAAGGTTACACGGATAGCAAGCTCACAGAAATTCAGCTAAGAAAAAAACGAAATAAAAACCGTTAAGACATTGGAAAAATTGCGTTAATGAAGTGAATTCATCGTTTCTAAATTTTGTCTAATAAATTATATTTTGTTCCCATAATATTGTTTTTTCGACTTTCGATTTCGGGATGGTAAACGTTACCAAGCGAACTACAATTGGCTTTTATAAAACATGTAAAATAAATAAACAAGAACGGAAAACCATATAGCTTGCTGCCTAGCAGATCGAACGATATTCGTAAAGAGGGAACATCTCTAATGCTACTCTCTCGGGGTTAATGAGGAAGTTTGAATTCGAATATTTCGGTCTTTCAGAATATGTTTAGTGTCGTTAAATGAGTCGTTTAATGCCATTGTAAGGATGGATGATGCATTTCATTTCCTAATAAGCGTATTCGGGAGCTTTCTTGCTGCCTCATCTGCGTCTTTGGGCCGGGCACGCGCGGCCCGCTGCTTCGCTGTTTCCCAGCTCCCCCTCTTCATTACGAAGCCCCCGAACCTGTCGCCCGCCCTCCCGCCTCAGCCACATCGCGGGAATTAAGCGCAGATCCCGGAGCTTCTGCCGCAGTGATACCAACGGCGCCGCATTAAAAGACCGACTCGCTGTATTTCGTTGCTCGCCGAGAGAAAAGCGGTGGAAACAGGAGACGGATTGGAAGCGGCTCTTGGAGGTTGTTAGTTTAAGAGATTCTCCACCGACGTATTAAAGATGCGCTGAGGCGTCTTGTTTCTTCGCAAATGTGTCAGTGTACAGATTTATGCATTTGAACTTACGAGCCATTTCGGTCTCTACTTTCCGGTATTTGACAATTAAATGAATTTACACATCTCTAAATGAAAATTTCATTTCTAGAAGTTTTTCTAAAGAGAGTGATTGTTAGTAGTTAAAGATATTTCCATTGCAATTTTCATACAAGAAGACGAGTTGTAAGTGGTAAAACATTGTGAACGTAAGCCTCCACGGCTCGTGTCTTCTTGGCTGTCGCTTGAGAGGCCGACATTTCGCCTGTCATATCGCAGGCTTTCTGAGGACAGTGACCACAGTCAGTCATTGCCCTGAGGAAGCCTGCGATATGACAGGCAAAACGTCGGCCTCTCAGCCAATGACGTGATTAAACATTTTTCTAATGCAAGTTTAAAAAAAAACGTTTACAATGAAAATTCAAGTTAATCTTTAAAATTCTTCCTTGACTCAATTTCATCACAAATCTATAGCTTATTTCCTATTTGAATAACATTATTCCGATTGAGAATTAAAACTCCAAACTTTTATACTTCTCATTTATATCAATTTTATCCATTTTTAATTATAATATTAAATTATCCATTTACTAATGACATGAAGCAGCACCAATGCTGAGGAACCAAACTATAAAAAATGGCTATCCTAAAAGTAGGACCCAAAATGCTGAAGAAAAATAAACAAATAAAATAGTCATATAACAGTACATTAAATAAAATATTTTTAAGAAAAATAAGTGTTCATGAATAGTGCAATGACATAACATAGTATATAAACATTATAAGACTTATTTTCTTACCAAAAATACCAAAAATATTTTTCCACACGTCATTTTATCACAACACGTGAATTGCAAATATTTAATGACGATCGGTCTCTTCCTTTAAGCTTCACTGTCGCATGACGCCAGCTGCATCCGAAGCAGTGACGCACCAATATGAGAATTTCGTCTGTTCGCGCAGTATGAGAGTGAGCGGGATCAAATATTTTCCTTTTTCATTAAATATCGAAAGATTTTTATTGCTTTTGTTTTTCTCGATTTTCTGTGTAAATAAACTACAACTTCCGACCACGTAACAAGTTTCTATAGTTTTCTTACTTCGATTTGTGTTAATATTGGAAGTCAGTAATGCAGATAATTTATGTCTTCGATCATCGCGATCAGATAAGTGACGGTAGTAGTACGTAAGCCCCTAGTAACAAATTTAAATATTTAGTATATCTTATAACGCTGTGTATAAATAGAAAATATTGAATTTGTAATACTGATAACAGCGTAATTTTGAAGTCTAGCAGAACGAGTAAATTAATATTTCAAGATCAGAAAATGTCTTATCATCAAGTATGATACATTAAACTATATTAAAATTGTTTTTAATGTAGAATTAGATATAGAATATACAATTAGAAGAAAAGTATTTTCGGAACTTAGGAAATAAACAAAATCATAATTGGATTTCTGCCCGCAGCGCATCGCCGCTCCCCTCCCATCCAATCCCCTCCCCTCCTCTTCCCCGCCAACCACGCCTTCTCTCTCTCCTGCTCCTAATCTGGCCTGCCCAGCCCTACTCAGAATTGTCTGGACGAAAGATATAGAATTAATTTTTCATAGTCTGTGTGTATGTGTGGACTCGGAAGCAATTTGTTGTTAATAAGTCAAAAGGACTAGGTTAATAAATTCTAATTCTGTCTACAATTTGTACACCGATTAAATTAAAGTATGATATTACACTGTGTTGTTTTGCTGATCGTCACGCTACCAGTAAAAGAGTAAAATGCACGTGCAAACTAGTGGCTTTTGTTACTTTCATAAGCTCACAATCGTTGCAAATTCTGAAGATGCCCAAAATTTCTTACGACTTTTTTATACTTTCTTAAGGAAAGCTTCTCGACACTTTGTTAGCATTCATAAATGTTGGTAACCGGCCTTTTAAGAAACAGGCCAATGATTAAATTCAAATTTGGGGAATACGATAGTTACGATCTCGCAGTTTTACGGCATACATTTAACTGTTTAATGGTCCATTTCAGGAGTTTTATAGTTATGGGGTAATGAAATAAGGAGCGTTAAAAATATCTGTTAATAGTATTATAATCCTGATGTTGAGGGAATTTTGGATCTGTGGTAAAAATAAAATCGCGGACGCCTGTGAATTCGTTTACGTATGTTCCTGCAGAACACTTTAACACCTGAAAAGTGTTAATCGACCGCGTTTCTTATTACTTTCAAAAGATGGAAAGAAAGCTCTGAAGACGCACCCTCCTTAGGGTGAGGTTATGCAACCCGCAAAGCGAGTGTGTGGGCGGGGCGAGAGCAGCGAGCGGACTGGGCAAAGCGGGCGAAGCGGGCTCAACGGGGTTGGCGATTGCGACACACTCCGAGCAACGTCGCATAATCAGATAGCAAGCTAATATGCCACATTAGTTGCTCTGTGCCAAGCTTATCGACGCAGGCACATGAATCAGCTGCCAAGGCTGAAGCCTTTAGCCAATCGATGCCCCTAAAAGTGGCTCCGGCAGAGTAGGGTTCACTTATCAAAACGTATCACATGCAAGAATTCATCTCTCATCATTCGCCATGAACGTGATACCGCGCCTGCCTGCGCCGCCACAGACTTCTGAGGTGCAGGGCATCTGAGGTGCAGGGCATCTAAGGTGGCAAAGCTGCAGAAGGCTGCCCTTCGTGTGGCTGCTCTCAGTACCGACGTTCAACTCTTTCAAGTGCTAATGAGCTCCTTCTGAAGATCATCGCTTATATTCACTCATGCTGTGCTGAAACTCCTTTTAAATCACTTTCATTTAGGAGCGTTTTTATAATGTACTTCTAGATGCTAAATGCATAATCTTGTTTTTGGATCAACCATAAATTGTAGGTCTACTTCGGATTTGGGAAATGTACGATTTATACACGTTTCATTGTATTTCAGAGCTCTTTACTTCTGCTATTGGTTACAGACGACCAAGTTTGGATAAATAAATCCAAGCGTACGGATTCATTAAAAATTATGGTTTTGCAAAATGTTGATCTTTGTAACTTGATATGTTCTATTTTGCAAAAATGTCGTCTGGTTAGCTTTCAATATTTACTATTTAGATAATAGTCCAAGAAAGAGAAACCTCGAATACCGAAAATATTCTTCTTATCTTGATCTTGTTGAGAATGTTTGATCAGTTGTGGTGGAATTAGATTGTCATGTGCAAAAAAGCTATATTACTAAATGATAGAGGTATGTAATTGAAAATGAAGTGAAAATGTTTCCTAGTAACCTGTATATAACGAGCCCGATTCAAGTGAAATACGAAATATTGAATTGGTTTGAAATACATCTGTTACTCTCTGACTGATGCCATAGGACGCTGATCTCCCATGATGGCGTCGTGATGTAGGAGAGCCCAACAACGCGTCTCGTCTCCAATTTATAAGCGGCTGCTGAGAAACAACTTAACCGTCGACGCCACTAAATCCCCAAACTCTGTTTCTTAAGGATTCATTTTATATAAATGGATACTTTGAATTTCAAATTAATGAAACGTATTATCTCAACAAAGGCAAAATACAGTTGCCACGTCTATCGCCAACGTTTTATCTCTTTGTTTTATGGGTTTTAAGATTTTACAACTTCATATTGTGCTAATACTAAACCTTCCGGGTTCTGCGCTCGTCTTCTCAACACTTTAAGAGGCTCAGCTCAAGTTTTGTTACTTATAAAATTCTTCAGGCAGGCATACCAATTTGTGCCTTCTTACAGGCTGTCATCACAATCATTTGTGTCCAAAGTACCTCGTTCTTACACCAACTTGTCACTTTCTTGTTCTTCGGCACATATTTCCTTTACTTTGGAGGTCACAACGTAACAATAACAAATGTGCGCAGAGCAGTTCACTTTTCCCACAACTAATAAGGATTGTGAAGCAGCAAATTCTTTTCGTGCTGTGGTGTTGTGTGTCATGAGAGGTGGAGTGAGAGGAGGGCGCGAGGAGGCGGTTGAATCTCCTGAGAGAAGCTGAATATTCGGGCGCGAATTTGGTCGCAGCTGCAGCATATTTCTGGGACTCCATCCCTGCTTCCTTCTCTCTCGCTGTCCCTCTCCCTGGACGTTTGATTTTCTCTCAACGTGCCAACTTCATTTTGCTCTGTCTTCCTTCCCTCTCGTTCCTCTGGCCGCCAGCTCTCCCCCTCTGCCCCCTAACACTGTGCTTCCTCGCCCCCTTCAGAGGGTCTCCTCCCTTGCCCTGTTCCCCCACCCCACCCCAACCACCTTGCTCGCCTGCTCGCTCGCCTCGTCGGGCGAGTGCGTACGTCTGTGTGTGTGTGTGTGTGGGGGGGGGGGCGTCTTCCGGAGTGTTGACTTCGATATCGCGGCTGCCCCTCCACTACCAAGCAACCCCGTCCCAGCACAGAGTTACTGCCCTCTTCACCAGGGGGCCGAAACCACTCCGCAAGCAACTACTATATTGATTGAAACGCCGAGAGAAATTGCAATTAACTTTGGGAATATAAATTACGATCAAAATCAGAAAATATTTTTTCACATTTCTATTGTAAGAAAGTACTTTTCCCTCTCACCCCTCTCTCTCTCTCTCTCTCTCTCTCTCTCTCTCTCTCTCTCTCTCTCTCTCTCTTCCCCTTCCTCTCTCTCATGATTATTTCTTTGTTGGTCACCGAACGTGTCAAATGTTACAATTGCGTTCTAAATTACATTAAACTTGTGAATAACATAAATTATACTTTATATTAATTGTTTAATCGTCAATGTTTAGAAGGCACTTGTTAAATGTCATATGGGATACAAGTATTTAAATTAAAGACGTAGATATTTATTTAACTTTATTTATTTTCTTGGATTTATTACACTAAGATCGTACAAATGACTTTCAGAATTTGAAGGATCAGAAATAATGACAAAACGGAGGATTGTTCCAAATCCGGAATGTTTCGTTATTTATTTTTCCACCAACTAATGGCGCTAAATTAGTCGAATTTGCACACTTGCTAGAGCTCTGCACAGCCAACGTCCGTGTTTCTTCGATGTGAGTCCTAATCTTACCAAAGATGTAGTGGAAGGGTGCAAACGAGAATTGTAAGGCCATGAGGTATAGACACAATGAAAGAAATATACTTGTACTGTGACGCGACTACTGAGCACTTGCAACATTTACGTAATTACTCCTATAATCAAATAATTTGCATATATAAAGAAAAAATTAATGTATTGGATGCTACGATTTAATTTGAAAATCTTTTTAATTATGCCGTTAAGTAATTAATGATAATTAATTATAAGTGAAGTGATTAATTATAATTAACCGCTTCATATATTAGTTCAATTGTATGCGTAGGCTTTGTAACACACTGAGCATCATACAAAAGTGTTGTTAAGCCTAGAAGGTTTGAAAGAACACTTGATTTGTAACCTCTACGCGAGAAAAGTTACTCAAGGGGTCTGCTTTCACCTGCACGACCCATTACGTTCTCTCCCGGGATAAATAAAATGTAGCGAGTAATTTATGCACATGAAATGTGTAATGGTAGTATCACCCTGATTCATCTTCGGAGAGTTGTCTGAATTCTGGATAAATTACTGCTAAAATCTCTATTAAAATGTAGTAGATGGAGCCTTTTATCTGTGGACTACAGTCATTCTTCAGATCTATTGAGTAAATGGATGTTCTATCACGTCTACGAGATTTTTAAAATAATAACACACTGAAATTCTGTTTCGAGAAGACTAGTACAATTCTCTGTACGCTCGAGAAAGTTGTAATATTTTATCTGTTTATACTAGATCGCACTCGCTCGCTTCACCGAGACGTGATATCCCTGTTACGAGTTCCTACGTTCCCCGAAAAGAAAGGAAAATAGCGTATTTTCAACACACGATTTCCAATTCTGTATCTCTTTGTGAGTTTAACGATTTTTTACACCTATACAAATCCTGTATTATATTGTGTGTAGGCAGTTTTCTTAATGATTCTATCATCATAACTGAAATGTCTGTACCTCCTGATATTTATTTACTTTATTTGTCATTGCAATTTTACTCCCCGCTTGCCATTGTTGTCGTGCATCCAGAAAAATCTACCTAGAAACATTTTTGAAAAAAAAATTTTGAAACCCCTAGTCTCGCTTTGTGATGACCAAATAAATAAATAAAGGAAAAGTGTGCTTTATATCTTTCGTACTTTACATTGGGTACTAAAAAGAATATTCGAGACCGGGTAGTAAAAACAGGCTCTAGTGGATTAGCGAATCTGCGCGAAATAAAGAGAGATAAGAAGAGAACAGACAATAAAATCGCAGACGCCACAAATGCGCCTTCACTGAGCAAGGCACGAGCGTTTTGTAGAAAGCAGGAACACTTGCAACTTTGCAAAAGATTATAGTTTTGAACATGGAATTTTCGCACTTCTTTTGTCGTTCGAATCTTCTATCTTCTCTCTGACTATGCAATCACTTATTAGCCTGGACGGCCTTTCAGGCAGTCAATACTCCTGGTACTTTAACATCATTATATAGCAATAATTTTCCTTCATTAGGTACATGATATTTATCGTTTCTACTGAAAACCTATTACAAATCCACACGGTACATTCAAATTGGTGTAGTTTGGAGGTCTTAATCATTATTTTAATGTTTTATCGCCATTGACTGAATAATTGAAAATATAAGAAATCATCGACGTATTAAAGAGGAACACTCTTTGGGTACGGAAATGTCTCCCATCTCTTATCCTCGGTCTGTACTCGTTATCTCTTGCGATTATAATAATCTCATAATATTAATGATTATAATATTATAATGTTAGCGATTAAATTCTGATTTAGCGGGCATTCCCTCGTGGAATCAAGATCGGCCTAATAGAATACGAATGGTACGGGGCCGTTACAATGGGCTGTAGAGGGCAGTTAAGCCACAATTTTGGCATTTGAGCTGCCCTTGGCTAGATTATAGGAATATCATGGTTTGTGCGTTGATGATTTCTTTCAGGTTTTTAATATTTTGGGTTATTAAAGAAGTGTTTAGTGTCCTAACACTTTTACAGCTTTTTTAATACTCAGGAAATATCTTCCCGCATCCAGAAATTGTTAACATTGTACACCCTTTAAATTTATTCCCACCACCACTAAATTCGCAAACTCGACTAGTCTCGCCCCTCCCATTCCATCCCACCGCATTCCATTCCCTCCGGTTGCATGCGTCTATCCCATCGCGTCCTCTCGTGTCTAAACCCGACGAGCCCCGCCCTCCACCGCGAGGGATATTGCGAGTGGATTGAAGGCGCATATCGATGCGTCATCGGTTCTCGGTTTCATTTCGGCTCCGCGAGGACGATACACGCCCTTGTCCTCAGCCCTCACCCCCGCCCCGGGGCGACCACTGCACTCGCAGCTCCTCAGAGGAGCAGAGCGGTGGGGCTGGCGACTGCAAGTGATCCTGCGACTTACTTCACGGGCCCGTTCTCTCTTCGGTTGGTTGAGCTCTTCCTGCACATTTCTTGAAGAAGAACTTAGAATGACGTGAGGACACCAATTTGCCACCAGCACATCACGGTCTCCTAAGGCAGTGTGTGCTTTCTACCTCTTTTCATACAGACGATCTTATGAATGCAATGCCAGCTCCTTCGTGAAGTTCAAAGTTAAATGGTGTCACACGTGATCAATGATTTGAACTCGTGTGTATATTCGTTGTAAATCAACTGGTCATTATGAATGACTTTCTATTAGTACATTTAGTAAGAAATGTCATGGCACTCATAGATTATGTGACAGAACTAAATATACATGGCACCAGATTTGAGGTATGTCATAAGTATCTCCTTCAGAGCTTATCGTGGGATGTAAACTGCATATTTATATCCTGTATCGGTAGAATCACTTGCAAACGTCTGGTGAATGGAGAATGAAGGCAATTGTTCTGAATAGCAGGCATTTACTTTCAATTCTGGAGCGGATACCAAAGCTACAGCTACGCTACCCAAGTGTAGACTCGGGGAGTACTAACAAGGCCGATGACGTTCTATTTCTGCGTAAGGGTTTAAATCTCGTCGATCTATGTGAAGTTTGTGGTGATCTAAAGGGTTTGTGGCAAGTTGTGGCAGGATTCTCCGATTCACTCTGCCTCAATCCACTACTGCTCATCCACCCCATCATTCATCTCAAGTATGGCCAAAAGTGATTGTGTAGTGATGATCGTGCACAGGGTCCTGCGTGAATCGTTGTTTTAAAGTCACGGCCCCCTTCTGCTCGCAACTGTTCAGGAGGCCGTAAATTCCACGCGCCGAAGCCTCCGGCAAAACAAGCGACGACGCTCGCCGCCTGCCGCGCCCACCGGCTCCGAAGGCGCCTTCTTCAGGGCGACGGCGCGTGATTAATGAGGCGCGTCGCCCGTCGCCCTTGCGCGCGCCGCGTGCCTGCGATGCCCAACTGCAGCGCTGGCGGCGCCAACAAGCGAGCGCCGACGCTCGTCAGTTGTTCGCCAAGGCCCCGGGGGAAGGGCAAAACTCCAGGAACGGGTGCAGCACGCTCTTATCGACAGCGGGGCTTGTATTCGAAGTAAAGATCACCGGGGGAGGCGGTTTTGAAACGATTTTGTTGTTGAATTATGGGGATACTGCTGCCGCTTACAGCATTATATACAACTTCTCATGCAGTTGGATAAATTCTTAATTTTGAAAACTTACTCTTCAAATGTAGGTACTTTAGTCTATTTGCAATAAAATGTGTGTGCATTTAACGCACCATACACATGGAACATTAGTTTTTCCTTGGTGTTGTATTTTTTTTTCAAACCTAACTCTTTATTTTATCCGTCACGCTTCCCCTAAGTGACTGTCCCCCTCCATCTCTCCTCCCCTTCTCACCCCACACTACGCCCCCTGCCCTTCTCCACCCCACTTTACTGCCTTACCCTCCTCCTCGCCCTGCCCTCGTCCACCCAACCCGCACACATATTTTGTGCCGGTTTGGCTCATGCTTTCCACAGACGTAATATCCTTTCCACAGACCGAAACGTTTTCGCAGTGAATCCCTGCACTCGAGTCTCTGGCGTTGAGGTAGCGAAACAATTCGGACGTGACGGGAGACAGCACCAGTGCACACATTTTAAGCAGCCACCACCACGGCAATCGGGGGCGCTGCTAACAGCCATTATACTTGTTCTCTTTAAGTAATTTACCCCAAACAACAGGGATGTCAAACACGAAAAATACATTTCCTTGCAAGAGCTACGCGGTTCATAACATTACTTTCCGGATGCACACTTAAAGAGATTTCAAAGCTAAACTTGTCTTGCGCTGGCGATATCGTTTGTCGTGATGAACGCGCCTCAGTAGTCATGTTTAGTTCAATGAGCGCTCGCTCCAACTGATACCCCAAACTGCCCGTTTAATAATGGCGCAATAGCATTTCTATCTGGCCGCGTATCGGGCGCTGCACCCGAGGCCCCTCCGTTACCTGGGATTAGTTGAGAGGTCTCACTCGGGCGAGCGGGTGAGGCGTTATGCACCCCCCCCACCTCCGCTCACCTCATCACCCAACTCAACTCACCCCTTCACCACCCACTACACTCTCTCCTCTCACCAACACCATCTCCCTTCAGCAATTAGCGCCACGCTGTCCTTTTCACCATTTCGCTGCCCCTGTCACTCTCCTCCTGTCCCATCACCATACCATTCTTCATGTCACCTTTTCGCTTTTCCGATCTTCCCAATTCTCGCCAAATCACCTACGCGTGATCGCAAACCAGTCACCCTTCTATATTTATCCAACCACCCTCTCACCAACCTTCAAACTAAGTGGACCCTATCTACCACCCCTCAACTACCTTTCGCATCTGTTGTGACCTCAGTTGCGAAAACAACCGCCAGAGTCGCGTAGGTGGACGGAAATGCAGCGCTCTGACGCCGAAGGCCTCCAGTAGATGGCACGTTATGAGGTAGGAAATCGATTATCAAATCCACAGGAAAAGGAGAGGATTCAATACAAGTTCAAGCAGTCACGGAATAGTGGCTATCTTGATCAACGATTGCTACATTTGAAAGAGAACAAGAAAGTAAATTATTTTTATTGGGTGTGATATGAAAATTAGATTTTACTTTATATTCAAGGAGAGACAGACAGATAGGTAGAGTGTTCCTAAATTTAAAACAAAATAAAAAAGGTCACTTTCAAATGCACATATTGTAAGATGTTCATGCGTAATATTGCTTCGTAAGTTGGAGATGCAACTTCAACTAGCATCAAAATTGTCGTTAAAATCATCTTATTACCACGTATGTGAATCATATTTAAGCTCGAAAGAGACAATTTCTAGTTTTCTCAAAACCATGTTTTCTTATGCCAATTGAACATTGCTTTCCGCTTCGCTGAAATCGAAAATGCCGCTGTACTGCATCTTGAAACATGAAATATCGAGTAGTTAGGTGGAAAGTTGTCAGTTTGTTGTCAATGGAAGAAGATAGGATTTACAAATACACGTCAAGTCACGGCATTGAAGTGCGATTCTTGAATCCATGTAGGTCTTTTTCCCTAGAAAGAGCTTGTTATTTTCTTATAAAATGCAATATTTCTCCTAGTCGGTGCTACTCGAAGTAACATATTGCAGATAATAATTATTGATTCCCTCATTACTTACAAATACAAGAGTGTGATTTCGATTTAAAATCTCTCAAATTACGTGTCTATTTAATTAGCAACGTAAATTTCGTAATTCGTTCAGAATGCACTGTGATAAAAATGTGGATATCCATCAATGTAAATAGCATGGAACGCTTGTTTTGCAAAATGTTCCGCAATTTAAAGCGAATTTGAAAGCACAATTAATCGGTGGGACCCGCGTTTGTGTCGCAGGAGCTCTGGGTTCGACGCCCGAGGTGAATCCGGGCGAAAGCCGCAAGCGACCACGATTTCAGCGGCATTGGCCGCGATTTCATTGTCCCCCAAAACAAAGCACGAGTGGTTCCACCCCTCCCACGCCCACCGCCACAATGCAGAGCAATCGGCGGCGCTTTGGGCGTAGGGAAAGACAAAATGCGAATGCAGGAGGCGCTAAGAGAGTAATAATGGACATATTAGTGTTCCTAGAAAAGTTCATTGTAATGAAATTCAAAAGGAAAAATTCATTGTTCTTTTGAAACTGAAACTTCATTTTTTTTCCTAGGGCTTCTCTCCAGCCGACAGCCGGTTGCCCTTTACGGGACGCATATTTGACCATACACTAGACAAACACTTGCGGGCTCCTCTGATCTGGGGTCAGCAGAACGCGAGGCCCGCCGCGACAACACACACACACAAAGTCAAGGGACAAACAGCCATGCCCAAGGCGGGACTCGAACCCGCGACCCTTCGGACCGTAGCGCTGAGTCAACTTCATTTCTTTTTAAATTTTTATTATTTGATCTGTAAATTATTCAAGTCAATGTCTTGACTAAAATTTTTGTATTGAATGGACTACCAGCATTAAATGTCAGCTCCAAGTAATGAAATGAATAATTTATACATTACCTCGCCAGTTCATTGTTGTCTAACATTGAATAGTCGATATCTTGTATAATTATGCTTGCGCGATGTGGTGTGTTCTATTTGCGTGTAATAGCGACAGGCGAGTGAATTGATGTTGCCCTGGGGAGGGCTGCAGTTTGCCCTTCGCCCTTTGGCGCCCGCTGGGGCGCGGGGCGGAGCGAGGCGCGGGGGGTGAGCTGTTAGAGAGTTACCTCTCGTTGTGCACCATCCCCCTTAACTCCTTCGAGAACAGTATAGCGGCTCCTCCAAAATTCGCTATTTCCACTTTCTCTAATACCATTTTCTCCACCTGCATTCAACCTCATCTCAACAATCAGCATTCATTTGTAACCACCCATTTTCGTTACTTAATTTTTAATTGCTATTTTATCGTAATATTTTTTCATTTATTGTGTTAGCTTTTAGATTTGTCAATGTCCTCAGAATTCAGATAATTGAAAATTGGTTGTGGGTTTCCTCAGTGGCTGTGGAAAATGATATTTACAATGTGCGAATTCCCTTGCAAACTGTCAAGTACGCTGTTGAAAGATCCACGTCGTGCCTTTTTGCATCCAAACACTTTTCTTGGAAAACTTTGGTGCAGTTAAGTCGTTTCCTTTCTCTCGTGGCCTGCTCACTAAAAAAAATTAGCTTGCTGAAATTTGAAGATGTCTAAAACAAACACTATGAACCCTTTTTGTTTGGCAGCACTGTCTGCAGTGCTAACATCAATCGGCGGCCACGTCTCAAACTGAAAATTCGTCCTAAAACAAATGAGATGTAAAATAAATACAAAATAAAATCACTTCAACTGGTCTCTTCACTCTTTTTATGAAACCATTGTATGCATGTACGTCCTAAGTGTATTTTTTACTGTCTCTTGATTTAGCGGAAGTGTCTTATTGGCTACTTGATTTCAGATTTGTGTGTGTTTATGTATAACCCAAAGACTTACGAAACAAAACACTCAAAGCTATCGTTTCAGTGTTTTTAAGCATCCTAGTTTTCTACATTTCGATAATGATTCTTCTTCTCAAAACATTACCGTCGGTAAAACTCTTACTGTGATTTATTACTTTATTCATTACATATTTTAGGTTTAAATCATTCCATTGTTGATATTTTCAAATGTTAGACGTTAAATAACTAGTTTCATTGTTTATTTCCAGTATTTAAATTGAGCTCCTTTTAATACTATTTTACCTCCTCTACTACAATTTTTTTAAATTTACTCAAAGAAAATTTGTGTGCGGAGAGGCGATGCCACTCTTTAGTAGGAATTGAAAACTTATCTCCAAGCTCTCGTGTTTCCGGTCTAAAGTCTATATTTATAGCTTTTATAGACACGTTGGACTGTATTAACCGATTTTCACCTGAAGTGGCAGATACCGCCAGCTTCCAAGCACATCAATGGAATATTTTATTGAATTGCTATTTCTTAGGGGAGGGTCTCGTTCGCTGTGACGTCAACTCCAATCTCCTGAGCAGCTCTGCACTTTCTTGGTCGGTCACTGGTGTCTTTGGTCTACCACTCCTGCCTTTTCCGGCTTTTGTGCCTGTGATTCGGGGAGGGGGCTCGTCGTTTCCCTGTCTTTCCGTGCCACCCGTGTTTGAGTGTGGATGCCACTCGCGGGCGCCCGGCCGCGCTATTGGTGGGCGATTATTCAAAAGCGCCCCGCCCCCCTGCGGCACGTGCCAGGGGGATCCGCAGCCGAGCGCGCGCTCATACATTTTAATGCGCGCGCTTTGGGCGGATTCGGAACTAATGCACTTGCCGTTATAATCTGTTTTCAATAATTTGTTCTGCGCATTGACAAGTTAACTCGTTTTGGCCGCTGACAAGACGAGCGGAAAAACTTTATTCTAGAGGAAAGTGCTCTGATTGGTAGTTTTCCGTGGTATCATCGGAGGAATGGATAAGGAGAACCTTCTCAAAAGAGCCACGGACGCCCGTGATCTTAGCTTTTCTTATCCTTGTTCTCTCCCCTCGTCTTACACACACACACACACACACGTATAGTAAACTACGAAACTTGTTGATAAACTTGTTGAGAGCTTGGAGCTTGCCCCGCCAGGGGTGGTGTTAAGTTGGAGATATCCACTTAACTATTTTGTCCATAATGATTTTCAGTCACAGATGAATGGCTTGTAAGTTGCATCATTTTCACACCCCATCTCACGTCACATGTGAAGCCTACAATAAAGAGCAAAGAAAGCAGTAGAAACTGCACTCTTCACGGGCTACGATAAGAATAAAGAGCGAAAGTTTGAATGATTTGTTTCAAGTTGGGAAAATCGAGGTAATTGACCAAACGAAATTCAGTTTTTCTCTCTGATGGAGGATATATGATACATGCCACGAAAAGAGAAGTTATCGATACTTTTTAGATAATAGTTGCACGATCTGTCACGTTATCTATTGGTACGGGAGTTGGATGTAAAACCAGTTTGCTAAGATTATTGTGCTTTACATTCAGCAAAGGAATAGACCCAATAGACATGAAATATGATTTTTTTAAAGTATATTGAAATAAACTGCAATATACTCAAACTCGGTCGAGGAATCTGAAAAGGAAATATCTTTCTATCTTTCTACTTCATTGCTAGAATTGGCTCAATGAAAAATCATATATTCATTTCACAAAAACATGGAAATTTATTAAACAATTTAAAACAATTATTTATATTGTATAACTTTACCCAAAATAAAAATTAAATGTTTGTCATGACCGTTCCAACCTTATGTCTTCGCGCGCTTTTTTTGACCATCTTTATCCATCTTCGACGCCGCCGTCCTCAGGTCCAGACACCATCTTCTCTCTTCTTTTCTCAGAAGCTCACTTCAATCACCGTTCATCAGATCAATAAACTATTGGCTGCTAACATTCCAGTCCAATCACTGACAACTTCGCCCAAGCCCTCAATGTCCCTCCAACTCGTTCACATGAAATATTTTAAGATTTTTCACATGACTCCACTGTCACACTTAGAGTTCCAATTTTGATGTTCTTTCAATATCCATTCCCTAGTAGATGCTTACAAGTCCCCAAAGAAAAAACTCCTAACATTAATTGGAGCACGATCCGTTCATGAGAACGGCATCAGTCAGAATGAATGTCTCTCGTATTATTTCAGCCCTGCAAAGCTCGGTTCTTAATCTCGATTGTTTATTTGCAGATAACATTTGATGTACTTTCGTACCTACCCAATCTCTAAATTTCTTGCAAAACGAACTAGCCGTCTTCACGACTGTCACTGCTTTTTCGGTCAATCCCAGAATTCTATATAGAATTAGCTAGCCGTCTCCGCGATTGTCACACCATGAATATGTTGACCTTGACGACGACCCGCTTACCGTTGCTATGCTAGCATATTCACATAATTTATCCCCTTTAATTGACGCCATTTATAATAAATGTTGTACAATATTCAGTGACATATTGGTATGTCACAATATAATTGGATCTGCAAAATACTCGTTCCATCTTTGGTTATCAAAGACAGCGAGATGAATGTCTGAAGAAAGGGGACCTCCACATTCTTCCCCACGCAGATCTTTGCAATCAACTTTAGGTAGTTGCTATTTGACTGATTATTGAAAATACTTTTATATATGTACATCATCAATTAAAGAAAATGCAATTTCTGGTGTAATATAATACTAAGAGTTATTTTCGTGAATAACTTCAGATTGAAAAACTTCAGTTTTTATAGAAGTTTAGCATGCAAGTGGAATGAAGTTCACTGTAGGTAAAATTAGTAATTTCCAAACCTGTTACGACATATTTTGTGATTTATCTCAACTATGTTTTATGTAGAAGTCTTTTTCAAATTTGTGTTTCCTCACTAGTAACACTGTTTTTCCATTATTTACAATTTAATATTTTATTATTGGAAGCTATATTTTAGATGAAGTATAGGTAATCTTTTAGAAATTGGAAAAATCATTGTGACTTTCTCTGAAAACGTCAACGGTTACAACGGCAATTTTTTGTTAAAGTATTGCACATTATGTTAAATTTTCATATTACGACCACCGTTTCACCCCTTTTCTTCTTGGAGAAAACCCTCAACCGCCGCGTGGAAACGATAATTACGAGATGATGGTGGGCTAGCGGAGCACCGTGTCGTGTTTTTTCGAGAGCAGGAAGGAGGCGGATGGGATTAAAAACCATTTTTTGCCGGTGATTTTGACGCGCGTCGCCAGATTGTGCGAGGCAACTGTGCGGCTGCTTGTTTGCCGCAGCCATAATAACGAACAAAACTCCTTTTTCTTGGCGCAGCGTCGTATCTCGGAGGAATTAGTGGTGGGGATTGGCGGTCGACTGCCGCCTTTTGTCGGCCGCCATTATGCCTGTACGTCAGGCGTTGCAACCCCGTGGCGGGGGACCATTAATCTGGGGGCGCTGGGGGATTTTGCTTCACGCGTGCACGATCCAGCGACCGTCGCCTCCCTTCCAATTCCTCGTCTCTCTCTCTCTCTCTCTCTCTCTCTCTCTCTCTGCCACCACCACAAACAGCACCGTACTTCTCCTCCCCCGTCCGTCTCTCTCCGTCACCCACCACCACAATTACCTTCCTTTCTCCCTTCCTTACCCTCCTCCACATCTCTTTCCTCCCCATACACCCGCGGTGCGCCTAACCTCCATCGCCCCCTTCTTCAGAACTCCACATTTCCCCACCTTTCCACTTGCACTGCGCTCTCGTCTCCTACAATGCCCTCAGGACTCCATCCCGGCGAATCCGCCCTCTCTGTGCTGTGGTAGCCTCTATAACTCGCTGAAACCCCAACTCCTGTGTGCAACCCCGGCTTCTCCACTCCACCTCACCCTGCGCATGAACCCCCAAGCATTCCTCTCCCACCATTTGCACCTTCTGCCCAGATCAGCTTTCTCCTTCTTTACTCCCCCTGTGGCTTCCGTTCTTTCCCCGCTCCGCCTACGTTCCCCGGCTCTCGCTCCCATTCGCCTCCGATGTTTTGCACGCGCCGTGGCACCGCTCTCCTTGTCACCCATCCCACCCCCACCCTCAGCCGTTGTTCTCGACCCGACTGCTCACACCTCCCCCTCGAGGCGAGAAATTGCTAAAATAATTCCCCCTGACGCCCACCACTCCGCTCTCCCCCTCAGCCAGCTGCACTGCTGCACTTACTTGTTCCTGCCCTTTAGTCCCTTTGATTCACCCTACCTTTAGAAGCGGAGGTCGCAATTTCTGACGGGGTCAACTTGCGTTGTTGGGGCTTCGCGTCCTTTGGTGAGGCTGACCCACGACGGCAAAAGAAATTCCCTCTCCCACCCGAGATGGTGCTGCACTCGCAACACATTCTTGAGGGCGGAGGCGCGCCAACGGTGCAAACTGTTTCTTCCGTGATTCCCTGCAGACAGCGCTGCTCATAATTGGCGAGAGCGGGGAAATTGGATCCAAATGCTCGGATACACTGTTATTAAATTCATCCCCCTTACAGCAATATTTTTGATCTGTCGTTTATATTTATCTATATTCGTTACTGGGTTAACCGCATAATTGAAGTGGTTTTCACCGAAATAACACCTTCCAACTTATTAATATGAGTTGCTGAGTCATATTATTTCTTTCCCAAGAAGCACTAAAACATTCCAAATAAAAAAAATCTACAAGTATGGCATTACTCATAAGAATACTACGTTATACCCGTTCATTGCATTAACCATAATTAACTCTTCGAAAAAATGTACTTAAACGTAAGAAAACTTCTCACAAATCGCTCTAATGCACTGTAACACACTTGGTGTTTCATATTATTTCATATTTTTAATAAAGTGTTATAAATATTGCTAAAGAGTATTGCTCAATAACTTTTACTCTAAACCTGTGTGTCGACACTCCTTGTAGAATACACCACTCTTATCCATCGGCCTTCCTTGCGCACTCCATCCAAAGTTGTTAATTTGGCACCGCCGGCGCATCCCTAAGTTATTCACTTTGAATTATTACTACGGATAATTAATGGAGTATTAGCACATATTCGATTTCTAATATTACATTAGCATATTTGCCTCCTTGATCTCAGACACGATTCATGTTGTTTGAACTCCCTGCGCAGATTCGCGGAAAAGCACAGTGGCTTTCAGGCTTCAAAGGAAACACCTCCAGCTCTGTGGCGTTATCGAAATTGCTCTCCAACCGCCGCACGTGCGTCCGTGCTCCCAACACTGAGCCCCCACCGTAAGGTACCTTCTCTCCCCCCCCCCCCCACACACACACACCTACCCTCCTTATACGGTGGCCTCTACCTAATCACTGCCGTCTTCAATCACCCTACTCCACCCACACCAAACCACAACGTCCCATCACCCCACTTTCGTAACTTCCTCCCCAGAACCCCCACCTCTGCCAACACCTTCACCGCCGCTCACCCACTACCACCTCCCTCTCTCCCCACCAACGCCTCCACCCTCCGCACTCCCACTGTCTCCCCGCCCGCCCCGCCTGCCCGTTGGTCTGAGGAGGACCTGGGCGCTGGCAGAGCGCCCAGCGGCCGGGGCGTGTGGGGATGGGGGTCAGTGCATTGGCGAGGTTTAATGGGATCCATCTGCTTAGCCTCCGCTCGGCTCAGCTGACTGCGCAGTATGGAGATTCCGGCCCCTTCCCTCACCTCCCTTCTCCCTCCCACGCTCACACTCCCGCCAACAGAATTCTATTGCAAAGGGGACACAAAAGGCCAAATGGAACACGGGCGCGTGTGCGCTGTCACTCACAGGAATTGCGGCAAGAAGGAGTAAGAAATGAATTAGTTGGTGTTTGAGTGAAAAGAGTATGTCGATAAGACTGCAAAATAAGTGCCAGAGGAAACAAGGGCAAACTAAGTATTGCTTTTTAGGAGTACTTTTGCACCCTGAATCTGTATCCGTCGTTATTTTTCCTACATCGCGTCACGTTGTTTTACAAATCTTATGTTTTTTCACATTCAGGCAATAATACACTTAAGTTGTTACAGGAGGAGTTGTTGTAATTCATGTTTTCAAAGCAGCTTATTAATTCGATATCCTGCAGTCATCTGGGAACTCTGTACAATCTGCTGCTGTTTCGAGCCGGCAAGACCAATGCAGCAAGTTCTGGTTAAGATGTTCCGTACCCACAGCGTCCGGAAAAGTTGCAAGACTGTGCCTCCTCTGAATCTGGATGTGATGCAGAAATGGCCGATGTTACCTCTGACTGTGACTTCTCGATTAAATATTTGGAAAAGGAACCTACAGGTTTCAAATAAAGTGCATTAAATGATTTTGTTCGAGATTTTGGACTTACTAAGTAATCTGCCGAGATACTCGGGTCTACACTTCGCGAAAGCATGTTGGCACTAGGAACGGCGTGCTTTTGGCACAGATATCGCGAATAAGACTTTACACACTTATTTTCTGAAGAGGGAACTTTGTTTACTCCGAGATTATCCCGGAGGCTATGCTGAAACTATGATTTCCACAATACAAGTCTATAAAATGGAGACGTTTCATCATAGCCTCCAAGCTTAGTTTGTATTGCGTCCTTCTTCATAATGAAATCAAAATTTAATTTATTTCTATTACTCATTCTATTATTATGCGAGAAATGTATGGAAATCCTGAGATGATGTGTAAAATCAAGTACCACGAACACATATGGAAAGTCTGTGATTTTAAAGTCATAGGTATTCTGTTACGTTTACACGCTGGTTATACGAAGTACCCATACTTTCTGTGTGAGTGGGACAGTCTAGCGAGCTTCCACCACTGAACCTAAAAGGAATCGCAACGTAGATAGTGGATTGTAGTCTCGAAAAATATAAAAGCTCTTGTTGACAAGACCGTCATACTGTTACCTCCGTTTCATTTCAAACTTGGGCTTATGAAGCAACTCTTCAAAGCTCTAAACAATGAAAGTGAATGGTTTCAGTACCAGTGTCATCGATGCAATGACATCAGTAATCCCAGAAGTAAAGAGTATTTTCACAGGTCTATATATATCAGGAAACTTCTATCTGATGCTAATTTTGAAGAGATTATGTGCGGTGCACTACCATCGGCATTGAAATCATTCCGAGATGTCAAAATCTCTCTTGGTAACAGAAAGGATTCAGACTAGAAACAAATGCTGGATAGAAGATGAGGTGAGGGGATAGCAAGCAGAGCCACAACGCCAAGGCGCATCGCCCAGATAAGCGATCAAGCGCCCCTGGCGGCGGGGCAAAGCACCTGCGCAGCCAACACGTGGCGCCGCCTCGCGCCGCCTTTGTTCCCTGACGAATCGCTCGATTTGTTCCTCCCCCTCCCCTCTCCCTCCCCCTCCTGCGCCTTTTGTGCTATTGCAGCCAACGGCGCTCTAATGCGCACTTCATGCTTTACGGCCGCTCTCGCTCTTTCCCTGCATTTATCGACGTTTTCCTTTCTATATCACTCTTATACAAATTTCCATCCTTTGTTTACAAGCTATGTTGTTTGCATGCAGTGCTCTCCGATGTGTGATATCGCATGTTAAATTTAAATAGTGTTAATATAAATGATCTTAAAAACGTTTCATTTTGTGTTCTGTCGAGTTTCAGATGCACAATCAATCTCTTAAGAGAAATAAAATGTGTGTGTTATTCTATTCCTGTTACCTGCAGCACTGATATTTGTGTAAGACAGTACGTAACGGTTTGTTTACCATTGTTTTCCATTTATTAGCGCTTCTATTTTGGTTTTGGAATGACTTTTGTACTAATTTTTCTTTTGTTTTACTTTTTCATTTGTGTTTGTTTTGCGAAAGGGAACAATAGAAAATAAATATTATATAGTAAAATTAACTTTTTTACGATGTTCTCGTAGTAATTCCAATTTAAACGCTTGGTGCTGCAACTGCATATCCTCTCGCATTATTTCTAACTTTTACAATTTTAAAAAATTCTGTGTTCAACGAAACGATATCTGCACAATACTTTTAAACGCTATCGGAATGCACAGTTCATAAAATAAATTGGAGCCATATTTGAGAAAGTATTTAACACCTGGTTGAGGTTTCGTGTAAGGTAACACAAATGTCACAATATCACTTTCAAACACAAAGGGCATCAAGTTACTTTAAATTCTTCGTGGAATATCAATTTTGGAGAAAAACAGCCGAACGGTTTTGGCCCTAGCGTTGACTATAAACAAACGAATCGACGGTCAGTCAGTCGGACGAACAGCCTCACACATTTGCCGTCAATCGGTTTTTCGGTATCAAGAACCCAGAAAAATGTTCTGTCCACACAAATTATTAGAAAAAGTAATTTACTTTAGACACAAAATTTAACAACTTTATCGTTACTAGGGCCTATAAATGAGTTTTTCTGTCGAAATTAGACTTTTTTCCGGCGATCTGTTTTAATACGTTTTATTTTTAAGAAGTAGGTACGAAAAAGTAAAAAGTTTTTTTCATGATATTTTTGCATTTCCTGTTATTTTTCATACTTCCACAGAAAGTAGCTCTGTAGTCAAGTTCCACTTTTCACAGAAAGTAGCTCTGTAGTCAAGTTCTATTTTCAATATGAACGTGCGTGACTCACATTTACTATGTATTTCTTCTAGAACTCACAAGCATATAAAAATATTTTAAGAGCTATATTAATATTTTCCTTATTCAATGCAAAATGATAGTCATAAAGTAATGTTAAGTGATATAGGTAATAATTGAGATGTTCCTAAACACTTTTAGTCATCTCGTTTTAGGGTCAAGCGTAAAAAAAGTTATGAACGTGTGTGTGTGTTAAAATCTCTCTCCCCATCTCTCATGCATACACTTTCCACAATTCAACACTGTCGTAAATCAACTTGCAGAAAACCCTTTGGGCGTTCATAAAAGGAACTTTTCTACGTAATGCGGAAAGAAAACTCACAAGCAGTAAATTTCAGTTACCTTCGTTTAAATGGCGAGTGAAATGTGGAAGTCCTGCTAGAAGAATACGACCCAAATATGTAGGCAGAAAATGCACAAAAGTGCATCTAAAATTTTGGAATTATTAATCTTTTAGCTTGACAAAATGATAGCGATTATATGAAATTTTATACAAGAGTTTGTGTCTCCGGGAAATTGTGCGAGATTTAAATACGCGCGACAAAGAAAAGAAGTGAAATGACGAATAGTACTGTAACTTTGTGAAAGAACTAAAGCATTCTTTGAAATAAGAAAGAATTCACGGAGTTTATTTGCAACATTTATTGTTTTCAGTACGAACTGTAAATTAGCAAATGGAATTTTAATATCAATTCTGAATAATGTGCAGGAGTTCCGTTGATTTTGGTTATTTTAAATGTTCCGTTAACGCCAAAAAGTTTTTGTTGATGAGATTCAGCTGCCTCAAATGAAAAATAACAAGAAATTTTAATATCAACTTTTTGAATATTTATAGGTATGCATAATTTTGAGAATGAAGTCGCCAAAATACAAAACTCATTGAACGTAGTACAATCCCGCAGTGTTTTCTTTCCTCTCCAAATGGAGGCGATGTCCAGCGATTCGCGACAGGTCAAAGAGCGTCCGCGCTTTCCCCCTCCCACTTCAGCAACTGCTGTTTCTCAGTATGGAATATTAATTTGCAGTATTCTGCATGACGGCGCATTATTAAACTTTTGTATTTGTAATTATTATTGCTACACAGAGTGAAATAATTACTCTCACATGATTACACTTTCATTGTTCTAAATTAAATAACTATGTTAAATTAACGTCAGTGAATTCCACCGAGTCACATTGGAATACCTCCCACATGTGAACACATTAAACGAACTTCAAAAATGTCTGTTACAAGCGATAGCAACAAACAGAATACTATGCACAAGTTCAAAAAGTTTCAAGAATATAAAATTTC
This sequence comes from Teleogryllus occipitalis, assembly GCA_011170035.1. Lineage (NCBI taxonomy): Eukaryota > Metazoa > Arthropoda > Insecta > Orthoptera > Gryllidae > Teleogryllus > Teleogryllus occipitalis. Next base: position 41,896 of record BLKR01006490.1, read on the forward strand.
TTTTCTCTTATCTACCTTTTCTCTCTGTATCCTTTCCTCCTCTCTTGATCTTTTTACAAGGAGTGGTGGCTCTGTGCATAAACTGATGTCACTATAGTGACTTGACCGAGAGGTCCTAAGTTCGAGTCTCGACAATGGCAAGATTTTCGACGCAGGCTTTTCAGCAAGGTCGAATTCAGTCGCTGTCTGGAGGAGAATTCTAGTGGCCGGCTTCTCTGATCAGCAGTTTTTTGTGGTTTCTCCAAATAACACCGGGTGAATGCCGGAGCAGTACCCTAACAAACGGGCAACGGACCGCGCGCGATCCTTCCTTCCGCCTTCTTATCCTACCTTCACCACTTACACTCAAGATGTCAAGACCACGCATGTCGGAAGAATAGAGTTTGTCCTGGCTGGGGTGTGCCCCACTGGTGGGAAATACCTGGTGGAAGGGAAACCGTTGCGCTTGCTGACGGTAGGTCGGCGTCGGATCTTCCCACCCAGCGGGGGAAGTTCACCGCCACCTCCCGATGAAAAACATGCACGACACTTACGGGAATAATGACCTCCATATTTAACGTTCCCGGAATCACTAACAACCAACCAAGCCAATCTTCACCCTCTTCTCTCTTTCCTCTTTGTCTTATCTCTCCTCCCTACGTATCTCTATCCTTATTTTTTATCTTCTTCTTCTATCTATCCGTTAATGTCTGTCTGTGTGTCTGCCTGTCTGTCTGTCTGTCTGTCTGTCTGTCTGTCTGTCTGTCTGTCTGTCTGTCTGTCTGTCTGTCTGTCTGTCTGTCTGTCTGTCTGTCTGTCTGTCTGTCTGTCTGTCTGTCTGTCTGTCTGTCTGTCTGTCTGTCTGTCTCTCTCTCTCTCTCTCTCTCTCTCTCTCTCTCTCTCTCGCACCCTTTTATCACTGCGACCGTTGTGGTGCTGGAATAATCTCACTCATCAATAACACAATTAAGAATTCTACTGCCAGATGATTGAGGGAAAAGAAGTCACAAAATGACAGGAAACAATAAATAAATCAATCTCATTTACGGTAATCGTTAAACAAAGAAAAATCCAAAAAGTGAATTATGACACCAATATACGAAATTCTTCACTCAACGCATTTTATTACTCCCCCCATTAATAGTGTGATAAATGGCCTGCAACAGTAAAAATTAGGCCTGCGGAAATTTCACAAAATGCGTTTTCCAAGAAATATTGTTGCACTCTCTCTGCTAAGAACAAACCGCACTGTGGGTGAGACTTCAGTGGGTATGCATAGTACAAAAAGGGAGTGAATAGCGCTATACAAAATTCGCCTTTTTGACTTTACATTGAAAGTATTGAATTGTTTTGTATTTTCTCTGGGACGTGGGTGTCTAACAAAACCGTATTGCACGTCCGCAGACTGCGTAGTTTTCTTCCAATTGATGCGCAAGGCGCATGGGTGCAAGAGGCGCGTGGGTGGTGGCCATGCCTCGATGTGCGGAGACTTGGAGGCGATGGGAGCGGTGGTGCGATTATTAAGCGCCGCCATTTTATGAAGTATCCTGGCGGAAAATGGAAAAACGCCTCGCGCACGGTTTAATTTCGTCTTAAACTTTCGGGTGAAGGGTTGAGTTGGCTGCTCGGAGAAGAGGAATTTCACCTGCGCCGCTCGACGCGCTCCTTCTGGGTGATTTATTCCCCTCTCGGACGCAGCTCAGTGTTTGTTCCGTCCGAAGCCAATGAAGCGAGCATTTGGATTTCGTATGAAAAGCGCAAAGCAGCTTTCGGAGTAAGAAGGCGGCCCTTTTGTCGCGGACTCTTCAGAAACGTGCGCATTCGCGCAGATAAATGAATTGTTCGAGCTTCATCAGTTTTTCGCGTGGGATGATGACAGTTGTTGATTCTTAGCGGCTGATTTGCTTAGGATCATTTCTACCTGAATAAATCATCTTTGTACGTTTATTGAATTCCAATAAATTGTACTTGAAGTAGAATTTCAAATAAGGCCATGTATTTTTTTTAAAAAAGGGTGCTTTTCCCATAATTAGTAAATAGGAGTACACAAGAATAACTCAGAAAACGCTTCCGAATTTGTCTTTTCAATTTTGTCATCTGATAAAGCGAAGTACGCTTATAAAAACGGTGCAGTGTTCACACATATTTCTCGGCACCGACTGTAGAACTATTAATTTCCCGCCTAGTTGGGCGCTCCATGACATTAGCCTTGGAGTATGGGGCCTGATTATGAATCTCGCTCTCTATTCTTAACCCTTAAGTGGGCGCGCGGCGTACAGAGTACGCCACGTGACATTTCTGAGCTTATTTTTCCTACAATTCCGATAAGCCGGAAATGTCGACATTTAATAATCTTACCGCCAGTTCTTGCTCTGCCGACTGTGTGCCAGTACGTACATTTCTTTGTTTTGGGTAAGCTATGGGCGAACCTCTTTCTCCCTCCTTTTCCTGTGCACTTTGGAGTACCCTGCACGTTGCACGCCTAGTTATGTAAGTAATTTTTAATTTTTAATTTTTACAATAGGAAGTACGCGTAGCATTAGTAGCGCTCTCCTAGATGCTAAGTTTGTGAAGGAATCACTTTTGGGCAAGCACATCGACGACTTGTCTAACGATCAATCGTAAAATGTAGAAATATCCGATCACAACAGTAAATCTGATGAAGAGATAGCGATAGCAATGAGTTATATCAAAACAGCGGAAAATACTTTTCAAAAGTAATTTTCAAACACGATATATCGTATTTGAAACGGACGGACATTTTGAAAAAAATGATTTTTCGGTATCAGGGGCCCTGAAAACCTTATTTCCTTTGAAATGTCGAAATCGATTTTCCGCAGCATTACATAACTTTTCTTTTACTACGTATATACGTACGTGTACGACGAAGTGAAAATACATACACAAGATTTTCTTAAAAAACGTTTCAAATTTTTTTTCTTTAAATTTTTGGTAGAGAAAATCCTAAATGCACTCTATAAGATAACATAAACCTGGTATTCCTCTAATATTTTGTTTTTTCAAAAGTTACTAAAATTTAATTTTTTCACTCGTCTCTCACATCGTTAATATTTACACTACGTACAATATTGTTAACAATATGCTTTTATGAGTACATATGCTTTAAATAATAATTTAGAAAATTTCTAGAAAACTCTACAGTTTTTTGTGAAAATAAGATCAAATATTCGCATTTTGAGAAACGCTCAAATATCATTTTCTCAAAAATGCCCTCAAATTGTTTCTTCGGACTTTTTCAACGGATAGTGCAAATTGCCTTATTTAACATGACGTAAATTTCATTTTGTCGTATTCTTTTATTTTTCAAAAATTACACAAATGTAATTTCTTTAATTGTCTCTCACGCCGTTATTATGCACGTTTGCATCGATTTGTATACATTTTGGCATTTGTAAGTGAAGGTTCTTTAAATGACTTAAAGTTTTTCGAAAACTCAGTAGATTCCTGTGAAAAAGATCTTCAAATACCCCATTTGCAGTAACGTTTAAACGCCATTTTCTTAAAAACGGTTTTAAATTTTTCATTGAAAAGTGCCCTTTAAAACCAAGTTGTACTCATATTTAATATTATTTAAGTAATGTTTCGATTCTACTATTAGAATACCGAAAAGTTGCGAAATTTTCAAAAAATATCCTTTGGCTGGCGATAGATGGCAGTTGGCAAAAGAATGGGGCAAGACCGTCAAGCCAGTCCACACCAAGGAAGTTAGAACTTGACTACGAGAAAGTTCGTGCCATTATCTAGCACAACTGTTTACGAAGATATACTGGAATGCTTTCTGGAAACCTTATTCTTTTTAATACCGTGTAATAAATAAAGCAAATAATTAGCATTATTTTCTCAATTAATAATTTCAATTAATATAATCTTTTCTCAATTAATAAAATCTGATCCCCCAAATAAAATCCATGTAAGTAATGGAGAAACAGAGTCGAAGGGTAAAATCAGTTTCGATTGTGGCCAATGCAGTTTATCCTGTAAATAAATGTGCTGGTTTGTTTTCGTTGAAGTTGGTGTCTGTATTTCGGGACTTTTCTCTTTCTCTGCGAAGGTTTAGAAAATTTGTTACAGATTCTGTTTCTTGTTAACACGCAGTGCTCCCTGAATTATTCTATGATTCAAGAAGTAACTAATATTGCGAGAACTTATGTGCTGTTGCAGCTCCGCCTGTCAGCCTATGTCAGTCTGCTGGGGGACGAGGGTAACATGTGAATCGTGCAGATCGCTCTGGCAGTGTGCTCTGGCCCTCTTTCACGCGAAGCACATTACCCTTCTGCCGCTCCCTGTGACGAGTTAATACATAAAATAACATTTAGGTAACTGCGCCCCACTGCCCGCCCAGCCTGCGGATAAATGCAAATGTTGAATTTTGGACGACTGTTGCAGCTGTTGCTGCGCGAATGTCAATGACCAAGAAATGTTTTAGTGTATTACTTGTTTCGGGTTAATATCGTGTTCAGCAGTTTTTAGTTTTGTTTAATCGTTTCGCAGGTCCTTCTCAACATGTTTCCAAGAAAAGGTTTTCGCGGAGATATTTTTCAGGTGTCTCCATTTGCGTATTTTGCATGAAATGTTCGTTTATATTTACACCACTTCCTTGCGCGTGTTCGGTCGCGAACTCTGTGCTATTCGTCGAGGCTCCTGCAAAAGCTCCGCCCTGCAAAGGAATGCTGCCTTCCAGTTCTGCTTCCCCCACCCCTCCAGCTCCGCGCTGTTCCGCCTGGCGATCGCCCGGCGCGGCCCGTTCCCCTCCTCTCCTCTCCTCTCCTCTCCTCTCCTCTCCTCACTGCCTCCGCTTGCGGTCGCCGTGCGGGCGCGCTTTTTGCCTTGCGGGGTGGGGTGAGGGAGGCTATGCATAAATTAGCGCGTCGTCTGTGAAGCTGTGCGATGGGCGCCGGGCGGTTAATGGGCCAGCAGATGGCCCTTGCGGAACACCCCGTCCCTCACTGCACCACCCGCCCATGCGGCCAAGCTGTGCGTTGGCACTCGTCCAGTTCAAGTATGATCATGAGGTGTAGACACGTAGTTTCTTCTCGTGTGCAGATATACACCCTAGAAATCAAGAAACGAACTTCAAGGTAATGATGTAATATTTCATACCAAATAGGCAAATGATACAATGATATTAATATAAAACAGAATTGGCAAAAAATAAAGACATACAATTGCGTTTGAAACGGATACTTCTGACGCAGCAATGCGAATGACCGAGAATCCATAAATGTGCACCAAAAATAAACTTAATGCTATATACTGGTCGGCAAGGCAATTAGTGCTTCCGAATTTATCTCTCTATTTGAAACTTCACAGACACGAACTTGTTGTGAATGAGACTGTTTCATTGTTCGTAGATTAGTTGTGTTGAGGATCTCGTATTTTACTGTCACCATAACACAGAAGCGCACATCAGTTGTGCTAGTGTTGAGAACACCTCGACACAGTGTAAATGCTAAGAGTTCGACATCGATGAGGATGTTCTCGATAAATTGGTTTACTAAACATCGATTTAATAGTTGATACATCGATATAGCATCAACGTTTAACATAGATTTTATTATTTATCATTAAACCCCTCGATTTATACAATTAACTGAAGCCAATGATTTTTATCATTGATGTTTGTGTCTCGTCATTTTTACGTTATCAGTGTTTTGTAGATCCCATAAATGAAAACTTCCATAATCTCAATTAAATTATATCAAATTTAAAATATGAAATAACTTATACCAATATATGTGTGCGGTCGAAGGGAAAGCTGTTCATACTACCTTCATGAATCGAGACAATTCCCCACCCGAGTGATGTCAGAGAAGCCGATGCATTTCCTGAACCCTTCCTCGTATTTCACCCGCGGAGAGGTAGTCAACGCATTCACGGTAGGCGTAGAGCCTCTCACCTTCTTCTTGTGCCATTGGATGGCGAAGTGGGAAAGATCTGATCCCTTGAGATGACCATGAGCGCTCAGAGTTCTGGCTCAGTTTTGTTAATTGTTCTTGTTCTTATTTTAATTTTTATCAGTTAAATGTTATAAATTAATCAACACGTTAAATATCAAATTCTCTCTCGCTCTGCTAACATTCGAGATTACAAAGCCTGTCTTAAAAATGTTGACGTTTTTCAAACACTGAGATTTTGGGGACGATATATTATTACCATTGATGTTTTATTTTTGAACATTGATGTTGTTTATCGATGTCAGATCCGTAGTACACAGGTCATCTCATGGAACCTGTACGAAAACGTCAAAGTGTCCTGCGTTGAAAGGAAATGTGTTCAGTGTTCCTGGTGCAGATTTAATGCAAATGCGTGGTGAACGTGTGAATGGCGTCGAGGGCTGATGCCTTTAGAGAGAAGTGGGGGGGGCTAATTAGGGGTTGGAGCGCGAGGCGTAGGACGTAGCCAAGCCTCCCCTCCCTCCCTCCCTCCCTCCGCTGGTGATTTATGACCCTCGGCCCTGAGCAAGGCCTCCTGCAGCCCCAGCGCATGGCCAGATGGCGGTGGGCGGCCTGACCACGCTCGCTGTTGCTTGCTTTCGAATCGCAAGTATGTTTTTCCTCACAGTATTTTCACCTTTTAAAAATGAATCTAAAGACGTTTCCTCTTCTCCCTACTTTCAAATATTTCACTCTATTTTGGAGATGTTTTAGTCTCTTCTTTATTCTCCTTCTAAACCTTTCACCTTTCGATTGTTTATAGCCCAGATTTCTGTCAAAACAGTAGTTAACCATTGACTTAGTCTTTTTGCGCTTTCTTCTTCCTTCCATCTGCCTTTGCGTTTGCTTCCCGTTAAAGAAAGCATTTAATCTTAATCTTAATCCCTTGAGTACCATTCTTTTATCGAGCTTTCCCTTGTGATTCTTTTCTTAACTGGGGCGAAGAATGTGAATTGTTAGTTGTTGCAAAGTCTGCACTTTCTGGTCGAGAAGCTGCAGAAGTTGTAATGTTATCATGAAGTCCGTCGTATTAATAGTGACTCATATACACAAACCCCACAAAAGAATGTGGCAAAGTTCAGTATAAAACTGTCTCGCTATATGACGGGGGGGGGGTTTCCTACCACCAATCAACCCTCCCGGATAAATTCTGAACGGATCGCGATAACGAAATGCAGTTTTTGTACAATAATAGTAAATCATCAGAAAATGAACATGCTGCTTAGATAATGTTCGAAACATTTAATTTTTTGGAAACATCGTGCATCTTTGATTTTCAAATTAAGCTTATATACTCTAAAGTTTTCTTATCAGTAGTGAATAGAATAATAAACTAAGGAATACAAAGTAATATTCCGTAAAACTAAGTTGTTTGTGTCTATTTATTAGCGATTTCACGAAGTGTTTACCCATTTGTTTGGTGTAATTGTTGTAATCGGGCCATCGCTGTTTTGCTCATTGGTCAGCGCGCTCGCTTTCCACGACCCCGGATTCGAATACTGACCGGGGAATATTATAATGTGAGTTTTCCGTGCAATGTCCCAGTGTTTGTTACTGTGATGACGAGAAAACGTGCTTCTCAGATTGAGAAGACCAAAATACGGCGTAGGGATGTCTTCGTGCTAACCACACGTACCCTCTTAACCCATGACGCGTGGCTGGTAGGCCATGGCCTGCACGTGGGCTGTCGCGCCAAGTACAGACAGTTAAGATCGGAGCTCCCAAAGCGCCCAACATTCAGGGCTTCATCCTCGCGTCGTTGTTCGGCTGTTCAGTTGCGAGTGGCGGAGAGTTGCTAACTTCGCAAGAGTCAAGGTTGACTTGTAATGGTTGCATAAAAAACGGAATATTTTAAAACAAATTAAGAAGTAAAAGGCTACGCATCAAACTGATTTTTCAAAAAATTATCACGAAATAATTTTCTATTATACTTTCCTATTAATCCACTATACACTACAGAATAAGTAATTTAAATTGAATTTTCATGGTGATTATTTATATTCGATTTGGAATTTGAGTTACAAGACGAATGGAAGGAAATTATTAGATTGCCCCGATAGCTTATAATATTGTTACGTTTCTATGGTGGTGATTTAAAAGTCTAGTATTATTTTAACAAAAACGTTTATTTTGTTTCTTAACACAATCACTGAAACACTTGATTATTTATTTACACTACACTTCTCTTTGTTTATTTACACTACACTTCTCTTGATTATTTACACTACACTTCTCTTGAGTATTTATTTTCACTGTTCACTTCTCTTGCACTGTCGCACAGTCCTTAGCACTGACCACAGTTCACTGCACTGACCACCGTCCGACGCACCACAGTCTATTGCACTGACCACGGTTTACGTCACTGAGCACAATCACTGCTCTGCTATTCACCGCGATGCACACACTTCACAGTTCAGCTTCCACTGCGGACTTAAGACTGACTCGCGGTCGCCGGCCGCCGCGTATTTATACTTGGCGGGTGTCGTCGAGAACTTTCCGGACGTTCTGGAATAATCTAGTGCAGGCAGATGACGCAACCCGCGCTCACAGGCAGCTCGTGGTGGTGCCGGCAGATGACGCAATACGCGCGTACAGGTAGTTCGTGGTGGTGCCCTCCGGTGACGCAATATTCGTTACAATATTTTTGTGTGCCCCTCTGAGGATATGTTTACCTTCGCTTCCTTGTAGTGTGATGGTCTCTGCTTAGGTATAAAGCAGGCTTGACCAAAAGAAGTGAATATTTCCTATTCTGAATACAAACACAAATAACGAGACAAAATAACAGATTCTTTTACTTGATACCATTTTTCATTTTCAACATTGAATTTATAATTTATTTTTATTTTTATTTATTATCTACTGCGTGCATCATAAAGTCTCATTTAAACAATTAAAATTGTGTAATTCGTGGAAACAGAATTCCAAGTCCCCGTAATTTAAACGCCACGCGTGCGTGGTGTTCGACCTGCGAGTGTTGTGTCCGCTGCGAGGGAGCCGGAGCGGAGCGTGATTAGCATAGAGTCGTGTCACGGCGAGTGATGAATGCTGCCGGGTAGGGTTTGGCTTTGAAAACGCTGCCGCCGAGAGGAAGGATAATGGACGGTCTCACCGGAGGCAACATACACCCGTCCCTCCCCTCCCTCTTCACCTCGGGCACTCCGATAGGTCTCCTCAGTCCCGCCCTGCCTGCCCCTGCGCCATACTATGCACCTACCACTCTCTCCCTTCGCCCTTTCCCCCGTCCCACCCATCCTCTCTACCCTCTTGTACTTGTCCTGGGGAGAAATGCACATAAAAATGCGTACCAAAGGGCGAGAGGGCGGTGGCAGTGTAGCGCCTGGGGCCGATGGCCTATCCTCCGTGCACGAAGAGGGGCGAGGAGGTCGTGGGAGGGGCCGAACCGCGCTGGTTGCCAGCGGCGCCGCGCGGGGCGCTGGTGCATAATTCACGCGAATCAACAATTTACGCGTGGAACTGAGTTTAGCGGCGCGCCTCGAAATCCCAACCGCTGGCGCCGCCGCCCGGGGAATGTGAGCACTGCCCTCGCCTCAGGGGACTCGCACACGAGTCGCCCCACACGCCGACGCTTTCTGCCACGCCACACATCGCCTCCCATACAGGCATTGCGGCACTGGCCACCCACGCCCCAGGGGCAGAGGCACCACTCACGCTCACTGACCCGCCTCACGTCGTTCCCCTACCCTACTCCACATCGCCTTCCTACAGGCATTGCGGCACTGGCCACCCACGTCCCAGGGGCAGAGGCACCACTCGCTCACGCTGACTGACCCGCCTCACGTCGTTCCTCTACCTTACTCCACATCGCCTTCCTACAGGCATTGCGGCACTGGCCACCCACGCCCCAGGGGCAGAGGCACCCCTCGCTCACGCTCACTGACCCGCCTCACGTCGCCCCTTAGCCTACGACGCTCCACGGGGCAGACACACCTCTCACAACCATCCACACTGTCTGGACCACGCCCTCCATTAATTACTCCACACCGCTCTTGTCCAGGAATTAAGTGGAATGGCCGCCTACGTCCCAGTGGACAGCGGAAACACACACACGCACCCCCAACAGGCACACTTTCACCAAAGCAGACCAACCGCCCACCTCTCCCTCCTCACCCCGCACCTCATCGCTCACCTACCGAGACGACACATGCCCATGCATTGTGATCACTGGCTGCTCACGCACCACTCACGCCGACACTCTCCGCTTCACACCACGCCGCCCTCCCTACCCTACCTCAAGCCATACTATCCCGCTCTGCACTTCCTTGCTTTGCTTTATCATGCCCCTTCTGAACCTCTTCACTTTGTCACATTACGGCCTGTTCAGTCCTTCCTCTCAGCTTTCGCCAACCCACACCACGACACCTCGCAATTCAGTCCCTCGTTCTCTCCACTCTCTACCAGCTGCCCAACCTATTTCAACACCTCCCACCACCGCTCCCTTACGCCATACCTTGCACCTGCCCAGACGCTCGCTCTCCACAACGCCTCCCCGGCAAACCACTTGCGCGGTTATTCGCCAAACCGCCCGCCCGACTGGGCAGACCACGCCTCTAGGCGGACGCTTTGCTTTTGCCTCTTAATAATGGAATACGACTTCCACGGACCAGCGCATTGAATCAGATAGTGTTTGCACTTCGTTGAATGCGCCGCTGATATTAATTTCTCTTCGATCATTTAGCGGTTGACGGGGGCGCCTCGAGAGTGAAGGAAGGAAAGGGTGACTCCCAGCCGTGGCCAAGGGCGGAGGGCGGACGGCGCAAGGGGCTCTGACCCCGAATGCCCTACAGGACGCACGGCGTGACTGGAGTGGATTTACTTCATAAAAAATACAGATCACGATTGAGGGAGGAGTACAATATTCGCACGATTTGTTTAGTCTCAGAATTTCTTTCCTTTTCCTTTACCACACTTAGTTGAGTTATGACAAAGCGTGGGCAGAGACATGTGAGAATTTAAAATATTAATATCAAAGTAACAGCCTAATTGCATCCCCAAACTAACTACAGATTTGATTTCATGCTATTGGTGACAAAATTACTTGCTTCCTCTGGTCAAATACATTTCAATTCACAATACTACCAAATTTTGGAATTCAGAGTACCTATATCAATGTTTAGTATTTTTAAGTGCTTTATTTGACAATGAGCAAGGTCAGTTACTAATCACTATGATAATAAATTGGTGCAGAATGGCCAGTCTTCCATCTGAATGGTTACAAAAGATTTTTAATATATTTATGTACGTATTCTGTGCCTCTAGCTTACCCTCATTATAAACATATTTTCATAAAGCCATTCTAAATATAGAAATAGATTGGGAAAGAATCAGAAATCTGTACAACACAAAAAAGTGACAATTATATTTTCGTCGTTACTGTAAACATTGTCTGAACGTATTGGTCTTATATTAAAAATTAATTTTATATTATTCTTAAAATATAGAGTTAAAGTATGTTTGAAATGAGATCAATTTTTCAAACAAGAGCTTTTGCGGAGTGAGTGTTGTTGGAGGGAAAGGCTGCATTTGATTTCTAACTTTTCTGAACTTTTTCTCTGTATTGAATAATTTTGGAATGTATGTAAGAACTAATGTTTTGTGTAGTCTCAATGTTTAATGTCGCCTCCATCATTTAACATGGAGATTTGCCAATCAATGCAATGCAATATTATTCACATTAATTAATGGTAATATTTATTCTGTTCCAGGTACGTGACATATTGAACTTCACGTCTTTTATTCCATCGCTTAAGGAGTAAGTACTAATGGTTTTGTTGATTTTCCGAAAAACCTTGGTGCAGAATATATGCCAAGATTTTTAATTACTGTTATAGTCTAGTCTTTCCTACGTCACAATAACGCACATTACAAATTAACCGAGAGTTTGCGAACGAAGAAAATAAGAGATGAGTTAGTATCTGTCGTGTTGTAGCATCTTAACAGATTACTGACAAGACAATTGATTTCGTATACCAATGTTAAGGAAAGGATATACACAAAAAAGGCGGTGGAAAGTGCCACCAAACCAAATCCATAATGGTGATGCTTAGATGAAAGACAATAAAAATTCCAAAGATTCACAAATAAATAAATAAATAGCCTCCTAGAGCAATCTGTTGCAGAGATACGAGAACCCTATTTTTCATGTTCATTTTTTCTCAGTTTCTCTTGGATGTATAAGCCTGAAAAAAGTACAGATATAGGGAGAGACAGTCGAATTTGAAGATATTTTTGTCAACTAATTTTGACGCCAAAAACAAAAATTGAAAAAATAAATAATTTTTTGAAATTAATTTTTAATGTGAGATCGTTGGAGTACTGTTTCAGTATTTTCACTTAGAAGGTACATTTTTTTCGGATTTTTAAACAATGTGGATGATAGTGGAAAAATATATTAAAACCAATTTTATCAAACAAAAAATTTGGAAGTCGCGCCAAAATGTGATTGGAAAAACGCTTATACCAATATTTAAACAAATATTTAAACAGAGATTCAACAACGCTATACGATTTCAAAACTTTGTAGTTGTTACATTGATTATGTACCAAATTCAATCGAAACATCCATGGTGGAAAGATAGGGATGTGCTCCAGTGTATCCGTCTTCGGTCAATGAGCTTCAGGCACCGGATTGCGTCATAATATTAGCGAGAATTTTAAATGCTAAAATTATCACAGGTACAAGTGATTAAAATAGAAACAAATAAGCATTTCTTTAAAATATTGAGTCTTTTATTTTAAATACACTTTCTTCGTGTAATTTATTGTTGGTCACCATTGACAATTGTCATTTTATGACACTTTCAAAATGTTTCTCAACATTTATTGCTCTTCATGCAACATGACGCCATCATTCACTTGTTTAGTTGGGTGTGGTTGGGCCTTCGCGGATTCTAATGTGAGCAACGAGTGCCCAGCGACCAAGGCGTGTGCTGCTGCTTCTGGGGAAAATCCCTCGTGCACCCCAGCAGATAAGTCACCTGCGTTGCTCATTCTCAGAGCACACGGAAATTGGAAAAAGACAGTTCTGCTTGTGACCATGTGAGAAGGTCAAAGGTTTTATAGATACCCAGGATTTGGGCGAAATCCACTCTCAATTAAACAGTTTTCATTTTGCCTCAAAATTCAAATATGTGATTGTGTTATTCCACCTGTGGTTTCATACCTGATGGTATGCCTGAATGTCCCATTTCTCATGGTTTGACCACATTGTAAAACCTGATTCCCCATTCACATACCTGACGGTATGTCTGTATTCCCATACTTGAAACATCTATGTTCTCATCCCCCGTCGATTTTTACAACACAACTGGCATCACACGAGAAAGACGAAGTGTTCACATGTGAAGTTTGCGAACAGTTCATTTTGGCTGCTCCAAAACTTATTTCCAGGCAATGGCGGACTTGCTGCTGCAGGCCACTTGTTCTTAATCATATTTATGTCACGACAGCGACTGACGGAAAGCCCCATATAAAAAGAAAGCAAATACTTCAAGGAAATAAGGAAGTACACATATAAGATAGCATCAACACTGGTAGTTGTAGAAACGAGTGGACACGGTCTGTGACTGTTATGTTAGTGAAAATGATTGTATTTATCTCGTTGTACGGGGAACTTTGTTGCTCGTGCTTTTCTGTGTACGAAACAGGCATTTTTTCTTTCAAAATCAAAATGTGGCGTGTTAAGAAGTAGAGTACGCGACATTCGCGTGAGGTAACTTGCGCTGTCCTCTCGCGCGAGACGCTTCTGTTTCGCACCAAACCGCATTGCTCGCAGAGGCCGCGGCGGCGGCGGCACCTCGAAATTTGATTTTCCTCCGCGGAAGAAATGAAAGGCAGTTGCATCAGCGGCCCTTTCTACCTCTTCCCGGCCCCCTCTTTCCACTCTCTGACCCTCTCCCCACTTCCGCCGCGATCAGGATTTTAAGTAATTATTCATTAAGAAATACAAGTATATATAAACTTCATGATGAACTGAAGACTGAAATAAGGCTGTTAGTTTGCATTTTAATTAACATTTTAACAGTAGGAGAACGGCTATTTGATTTTTACCTAGTAGGACGCACCCGTCATTTTGTCGGGTACTAGCCCATTTAGCGTAATCATCAATACAATCGTTCGGACTAAAACTGCAACTTCTCTATTATTAAAGAGTTTTATTGTTGTGCTAGGAGCTTTCTTACATATGTAACAATTGATGCATATAACAATAGACAACATTAATATTGAACATATATTAAATTGTTTTCTTTTTTATCTTGTGAAGTTCTAGGAAGTTAGTGAATTTTATTAATCGTCCACGCCACCCGCAATTGCCGCTTCTCCCCCTGCGCGAGTGGAGGGCGTTGCAATCGCAGCGGAACACAGGATGCCTCTCTGCCGTGTTGGACTTTTCCTCCATCTCGACTTCCCTGGCGTCTGGGATTATAAAGCGTCAGACCTTCTTTTGGTGTAATTATTGCTATATGTTCAGTGCGCGACACGCATT